>JAHDVE020010193.1:0-16443 GCA_022606495.2 Halesus radiatus
AATTATATTTGTACCTTATCCTCATTATACGAAGATATGAGGCACAAATATACCGAAATAGTTAGCAAGTACATAACGTGCGAAAAAAATGTATTTTCTTTAACATTGAATTCGCCGAAATTAGCCATCGGATACCCGAAATTTGTATCCGTTGACCGCCGGTGTACCCGATCGTCAATGTCAAAAAATAATTTCTCTTTATATAATTAGCTATTCTGCGGAAACTACTTATGAGAAGTGTATACAATATTTATAAACATATAAATACATTAAAAACATCATACGAAATTATTTTACGAAAATAAAATAAGGCGGGCCGCGCACAAATTTATCCTTGGCACACTATAGAAGTATTAGACCGCGGGAGCACGACGTTCCAAATGTAAAAAAAAACACCACAGACTTACTAAATTCAGAAATATTATTAAGATCCATTGAAATACTTTCGATCATTTTATAAAAATTTAGTCATCGTTATCAAAGAACACGGCTCTGCATCCCGTTTGCGGAACATTACCGATTCGTAAGGAGCTCAGTTAGTTAGTCAGATAAGGTTTTTATTGTGGTCTCGCGTGACTATTAACGGTTATAACGCAATACTCGTACTAATCCTTGTACACAAGTTTGCTTTCAAAGAAAAATCCCTTAGATAAAAGCTAAGCTTTTAAGTAATGTCTTTTGAGCTCAACGAAGTTATTTGATTTCATCCCTTTGCGAAGATTCGAGTTAACACCTTTAGGAAGGCTTAGTTGGATCGGCTGATAAATAATATGAAAACCCCATCTCTAGGGGATACTGGTAGGGGAGAGGTTTTCTACAGTTCGGGGGTTTTCTAGGAATGTGATTAATAATACTATGATTATTATATAATTAAATTAACTCGATTAAATACGTGTTAAATGTTTTTTTGTGTTTAATTTGTAGAACTCCGTTTAATTTTTTTTGTTTTTAATTTAATGTAAATCAAATTTAATAATATTATTATTAAGCTCTGCAAGTATTTTTAGTTTTTTTTATTATTTAGACGGCTGTTTCGGCATTCACGGCCATTTTCAAACTGCGGTTAATCCACATTGTGACGACGTATTTATATTTTATTTACTCCCCCCCCCCCCATTGTACTTCGGACGGGTTTTGTAAAATAATGATTTAATATAGAAAAAACCGATTTAGAGAAAAATTTATTAAAATTCTCTATTCTGTGAGGTTTTTACATTTATAATGTTTTTCCCCGTATTCAAATGAAAATGTTTCTTAATCGATTTATTTAAATATGTTATATTGTTTTGATAATGTAAACATACTGAGAAGCGGTGAATATTTAATTTTTCTCTCTTTATTAATTAACGTTATATTAGGATCATACCTTCGTATATTAATTTCTAAGTGTTCAACTAAATTTAATCTAAGACTCTTTCTTTCTGTAAGTAACGGTTATTAAATTTAAAAAAAAGTTGAACACACATTATCTTCATGCATGTTCGAAGAAGTTGATAAATAATTAATGTAGGAACATTACTCTGATACAAATCTAAAATCAAATCTTCCCCACTCTTCTCTTCCCCATCTCCCACCCCTCCCCATACAATTCATCCTCACAACATACCCCAATTGATTTCATAGTCTCACTGGCCCCGGACGAGAGCATTTGAGACTCTTGGGCATTATTCAGATAAAAATAAATATATTATAAAATATTTAAATATCTGGGTATTCTGTTTGCGTTCTGCTGGTATTTTAAAGGAAGATATTACTAAAAATTAGCATCGTTGATCCCCATGGAATTGGTGCATATTTGGGAAACACGTCAAATACACGCCTAATATTTGGTCGAAATTAATAAACATCAATACAGACATAACCGCTCTACAAGAGGAAGAAATGAAATAAGACTTCCCTTTCGAAATAAAACGAAATCAGAAAACGCATTACTATTTAAAGCCATGAAGATCTTCTAAGAAATACTGGTCAATATTAAAGAAGAGGAAAATGTTTTGAAATTTAAAAAGGAAGTGACGAAATACGTAAAGTGCAATTTTTAGTTTGGTAATTTGTAGAGTTTAATTTATAATTCTTAATTTTGAAAATGTTTGTCTGTATATATTATGTTCATATTAGAATACATGTAACCAATTTACATGTGTTCTATTTTAAGTTAAATAAAACAAAATAATAATAACAATTAATTGTTATGGTGTTTAATTCGTAGAACTCCATTAAATTTGTTTTTCATAAAATGTTGTTTTGTTGTCATTATTGAGATCAAGAGTTGAGTTAATTGTTTTTTTAAATAATTATTCTGACCATAAAATGATAACAATGTTGGCTATGTCAAAGACCTTTAATTTAATATTATATGTTGAGAAAATAAATAAAAATATCTTTGTTTACACCACTGTTTGATATATAGAAATTAACATGTCTCGCAAGCGAAGCTTCCCTCATCAGGGTGACACTTCCGTCACAGTATACTAAAAAATAATGACAAATAATAATATAAGAATAGACAAATAACAAACATAAACAAAAACGAAAAATAAATGGTGAAAGTAATTAACAAACAAAAAAATAATAATTTAAAAAATAAAAAATTAAACTTCTTTAAAAATATTAAATATTCAAATTATGTTACACATTTAAAAATGAAAACATTTTTTATTATTAATATGAATAGAATCAAGAAAATAACAAGGAAAAAGAAATAAAATAATAGTAATTATTGAAAATTATGATAATAATTTTCTGAATATAGGCATTAACGTGAAATTAAATTTAAAAGGGTGTTTTTCATATCTTTATTAATTTCATTAATAATAACAATATAATTATGAATTTATTGAACGAATTGTATTTTGATTTAATTTTTTTTTTAATTAAATAAATAAATGGAGTTCTACAAATTACGCAAATACCTAAATAATATTATAGCCGCCCTGGTGATCTTACATAGGTCAAATAATAATAAATAAAATAAAATAACTAAAATACTAGCAGTAGTTAATAATAAAATCATTAAACTTTATTTCCTTTGAATTTTTAAAACCAAATAAATAATACACCTTATTAACTTTTTATTGCGCCATTTAGTGATAAAATCACCTAAAAGGCGCTTTACATTTTGATAAAGTTGGTATCCCCTTCTAAAAATATTTTTTTTTAAGATTTAAAAGTTTCTCTGCGCCTTACACCAAATGGAAGGTCATTTCTGGAATGTGAACCCAGTACATCATAGGCACTATTAGTAAATTTGGAAAAAATCGTACAAGATAGTTAAACCTGCCTGTTTGACGTATCAGACCTGGCCGACCTGAGCGTGAGTTGCCTCTGAATAGTAAGTATTATCCCTCACCCAGACATCAGTCAAGTATGATTTTGTCAGCCCCTTCATTGCCATATATACCATAAGACAAATTTTAAACTGAACTCTTTCTGTGACTCGAAGCCAGTGTAGACAATCACTTACAAGAGGAGTGATATGACAGTATGGTATTTGGTGGCACCAGATAATATAGTACGAGTTGATGTATTGATCACTCCTCGCAGTCTGTTCAAATGATAGAATAAAGGAGAAAACAAAAAAGCGATGTGGACGTGTTTCGTCTTCCAAAATACTCACCCATCTGACGTTAAATTACGAATACAAAAAATAATAATTTCGATCAAATGAAATGGCGTATTATATTACGAATAGAATGGTGTATTTGAATTGGCTCTCTGGGGTCTAGAACCAAACAGGACTAACATAAACGCATTGAAACGGGTCATTTATACGACTGTTCGTGCATTCAATACTCAGCTCTGGAATGATGTGTCAGCATCTGTGTTTTCTTCCTCCTACAACATGAGTCTCTTCAAGACATTTGTTCTTACTGTAATTTGTTTCTTTGATAGAAAAAGTACAGTTGGCTTATGTGAATTTTAGGAAAACTTCACGAACAAGGGTGCGATTTGTTTTAACTTTTTTTTCTTAATTGTTTCAAGTCTTTTCATTATCAATGTCATATATTCTGAGCATATGTCAAAAAGTAGCTAAGCCAAGATGCCTATTCGTTGACAGACAATTCCAAAGTCATTGGCATCGACACAAACTCACAGCTTCGCAAGTAAGAATATTTTTTTAACCATGTGAAATAAAATATAATTTATTTAAAAAAATAATCTATCTTCCAAAACTATGAGCCTGCATCCATGCAAAAATCCTTAATCTCAATCTGCCAAAAAGCAATAACTTTGACTAGGCCACTTTGTGTTGTATGCTACGATATGTCAATATGACATTACTTCAATTTGCAAACCTACTACTTACACCGTAAAATAGAACTTTGTGACAGAAATTGATACATCAAACACCAATGGCAGAAACTACACCACGTAGACGCAATGTAATTTGTTAATTAATTTTGTCTTTGAAATTCGACAAACCTTTAAGCTTCAGTACAGACAGTACTTTACTCGACCGAGTGCCCACTTCGCGCTATGCAATTCAAGAAGCCTTCTTTAATTCTACGCCACGCCGCGCCGCCCCCGGGCGTGTAGGCGTGGAGGCGTGGAGGCGTGGAGGGGTGCAGGAGCGACAGGAACTTTCCTTTGCGATAGCATTTAGTTAAATGGCACGCAAAAATTAAATTATCTCCATTATGCCCGCCAGATGGTTTTTTCCTTGTTTAATATCTTGGGGATATTTTCTTATCTCCTATGTCTCTCTCAAAATAATACCCTCCGGAGAGAGATTCAAAAATCGTTATAGACAGTAACTTTTAGAAATAACTTATTAAATAACGAGAAACCTTAAGGAATTATCTTCGTTATTCCTAGATTAACGCGATTGAATGGACAGTTTGCATGTTTAATTCTGAGATAAAAAACACATAATTTTGGCTCGTTCGTTTTATAAAAAGTACGCAATATAAAATAAAATAATATTTCTGTTTTCGTCCATTTTGTGCCTCCAATATAAATATTATATATCTAGGTACACACAAGTATAAAATTACCCCAGTTTTTAGATGTTTTTTGAAAAACCATAATCAATCTCGTACAAAATAAACAAGTGGACGAAGATTAGATTTCACCATTTTGAGTTGATTAATTGATTGCTAGTTACTTACTAGTACAAATTTATTGTGTTAAGTAATTGTTTCGTTACTGGTTAATTATTATTTTTGTTGGTTATGGATTATAAAACCTTATTCTATTTACTGTTTTGATATAAATATAGAAATGTTACTAAATACATATATTACATTTTATTAAAGTTATGTAAAAATACACTCATGGGTCAGGTCAAGTAAATCCCGAAATGGTAAACATTTTTTTAAAGTAAAGTTATTTGTCATATTGCTTCTAATTAATAAAAGGAAGAAAGCGTTTTGCTTTTTTTGGATTGATCGTAAGTGGTTTATATGGTTTTAACGTACAATTTTAGGAAGATTCACCTGTGATGGAAATACCTGTGGACCATATTAACGTGTATCCCTCTCAACTAAACTAAATGAGTTCGACAAAGCGGAGTCTTCTCTGAAGTGCGACCAGGATTCCCTTGTTAAGCCTTCTTTGGAATTCTTAGCGGCGTGGGAGTGAAAGGATGCCTGCCCGGTTCCTTGGTATCCATTTACTCGGGTCGAGGTTCAATGCTGTCTGTTGAGGCCGCCCACGGTGGCCATCTGGGATATCGAAACGTTCTCAGGTTTTACAAACAAAGGTCTCCAAATTACTTTAAAAAAATAACTAAGCCTGTACGAAGTTTAATATGTATCGCGAACAATATCTAAGTGATATAAGTGTAGACTAATAGAGCATATTACGGATTTTAATCCTCCATTTCATTAGAGGAATATATCTCAATAAATTACTCGTTTTTTTGTTGTTGTTTTGTATATTGCTACATACGAGAATAAATTATCAGGCTATTATGTAAAATACATAATTTCATTATACTGTTTTCACCGAACCGTTTTATTTAGGATTGGGTATTATTTGTATTAAATTATTTTAGAAAAAAATAACTCATTTTTCCTCGTGGAGAATCTTTCGAATACCTTACCGCATATAAACAGAGTTCGTTTTCATTGCCTTCATTATGTAAAACTACTACTTTCTACGATTTTTTACTACTCTCTTAGAAGTTATTTTGCGTCTCGTATAAACAGTGGTTGATACAAAATATTTTATATACGAGTATATATTTCCTACATTTAGAGGATGAGAAAGTAAATCTGCGTTCCTCGTCGCTCTCATTTGAAGTAAAAAAATAATACATATTTTCCTATAAATGTATAACCGCTTTGTGGTATAATTTTCAATTCACCTGTAAATTGCTTAGCTAGGCTAGCCGGTTAGTACTTACCTAAAGTCATTAAATAAATAAATAAAATAAAATTAAAAAAATAAAATAATAAAATAAAATGACAAATTCACGCATCGGTGCGCAAATGCGTCCACAGCCCGCAACACTGTAAATAACCAAAGTGTAAAATAAATAAAAAAACGTTTACATTTATTAAAAGCTTCTTACGCTTTTTAAGGTAATTTTATAGATATTTTCGAGTCCTAAATTCATTTTATGAATACTTTCCAGTCCTAAAAATTAATACCAATAATTCAATAAATACCAAGTCTTCTTGTGCCACCAATCATCTAATAAATGTAACATCAATAGAAAAGGAGAAACAAATAACCATGTAAAACTATCATCTCTATAAATAAATTTTTCTAAAACTGTGTTAATCTGAAGCGACCTGCCAGGTAAGTATATTTTTCTGTATCTGTTTGTACATAATTAGTTAAGAAATATTAGTACAGCGCCCTTGAGGTGATTTTTCGCAAAAACGGCGCAATACAAATCATCCAACTATTATTATTATTATTATATCGTTTTGATAAAGTTTTATTTCCTAATGCAGTTAATTACGTAGCTACCCATAGCGCTGTTTAAATGAAATAAAAAAATATATCGCAAATGATCTTTAATATTATTTATTATTTTTCTGTTTAACTCGTAGAATTCCATTTAATTTGTAAATGAGAAGATGTGAACTTGTGAAAGAATATATTTATTTGGTTGGAAATATTGATTGCTTTTTCAATTGGGATTTAAAAATAAATAATGTTTGTGTACGACTAAGATCAATTATTAGTAGATCATATAAATCAAAGAACTTTGTTCCCATCAATGTACTTCGAATAATTTATTCATCATTAACTGAAACTGTTACAAGGTATAGAATTACAGTCTGGGGACTTTCCTGTAAAACAAATGTCGATCATGTTCAATCAGGGCTAAATTCATTTGTTAAATTATAAGCTCACAAAAGTTAGTATGAACAAAATCATAATATTCACTGAAGAGTCCCAACTGTTTTCGAATGACAAACTACCGTAAAGAAAACTACTAAATAACTAGTTTCGGAACTTTTTTTTATCATATATTTTGTAAAAATTCTTAAAGTTAATTTTATAAAATAAAACATGTTTTTTCTGTTATTGAACATAATCAAATTTATTGATGTTGTTAAGTTCTCCAAGTGCTTTAGTTTGTTATTATTGTTAGAGCTGTTTCGATGTTCGAAGCCATTTTCAAACTTTGGTTAGTCCACATGAAGACGGCTTACTTATATGATTTTATTTACCTCCCCACATTTAAAAAAAAAATTATGTTGTTTAAAATTATTTATTAATATTTTCCTTAAAAACTTTTTTTTATATTCTTTACTCTTTGAGGTACTTCCAGTTGAAATCAATTTTCCCCCTTTGGTTATAGTGGCATGTCTTTTCTTAATTGTATTATAATGATATGAATGCTATGTAAGGCAATGAATTTAAACGTGTTTGGTACATACTTGAATTATTTTAAGGAATTACCCTGTTTAGGTTTCATGAAAATACTATGCAGGACATAGAGAAGTTATAAAGGGAACAGGTATAAATATACCACTAGACAAAAAGCAAGACAGCACACCGAAATAAATATTCCATATTGAAAATCTTTTTTACTCGGTGTCGTTAATTTAGTTTTTAACGTGTTTGAATTTAGATGTTCGTATTCAAGCTGCGTGGTAAGGGAATAGCACAGATAAAAAGCAATTAGAATTCACAGTGCCTCTGGCGGCGAAGTTGAGAAGCGCAATCTGCCAGCGAGTGCATGGCGCTGTATCTATGAAAACTTGTTTGGAATTTTTAATAAGAGTACAGTGGCGCTTTTTTCCACAGATAAAGTAGTTTGCGCAATCTATTGCGGGAAGCCCGAGAGTGAGAGTGGATTATCGATGTTTGAAAGTATTCCGATAGATGTCCCGCGATTAGCTAAGTGATTTTTGATAAACGGTTTTGATTTTTCATGCTCTTGTACGAGATTTTTTTATACAGAAAAAATCAGGTATCGTTTTTTTGCACGTAAACTTTTGAAAACTAGGATATACTATATTGTGCTGCCTGGATTTGTGTACACATAGGAAAATGGTCAACCTTTTGTTCAGAGTCGCGCATATCTGAGTTTAGTTTTGTGTCTTTAGGTTGAAGTGGAGAACGGGAGGAAACAAGGCGAAGAAAGCTTGCGGATTGTATTAAGATTGCCTTCAATCTATATTTTGTGGGTTATTTAAAATAAATTAATTTCTTGCAATAAGGCTACCTTATGTTAATGCATATTTTTTTGTTGTGATACAAATATAAAATATATTTGACAAAATTATTCAAAGAACCTTCTAGATGTCAAGATCTTAAACAAAACCTATGATACGATGAGGAGTCACTGTGATATCCCACGCATGTCATCATATTAAAATATTAATTTAGATGCATGTTTGTTTGTAGGTATGTACCAGGGGTGTTAGTTGAGGTTTGCCGGTTTTTTCAATAAAGAAAACGCTTAATTCTCAAGGAAATCTCAAAAAAAATTTATTCAAAGTATTGACCATCGGATTCTATACATTTTGCCCATATTTGAAGCAAATCATGGCAACCATTCAAAAAAAAAATCTCTTTCGAGGCAAAACCATTCGACGAGCCATTTTTCGACTTTTTCAAAATTGGCGAAGCGCTGCTCTGCGAGTGAGTGTCCCATCGATGCGAAAAGGTGATAGTCGGACGGGGCAAGGTCTGGAGAGTACGGCGGGTGCGATAATATTTCCTAATTCAATGCTTTGAGAGTGTTCTTCACTGCTTTAGCTGTATGAGGCGGTTCGGCGGTTTTTTCGATTTGTCTCTCGTTCATTTGGTGTGGTACCCATTTTCCATACTTTTGGATCATTCCCATGGCTTTTAAACGTTAAAAAATTGCTCCTCGGGTCACATTAAGTGTTTGGGCCAATTTTTGTTGCGATTGGGTTGGGTCTTCATCCAATAACGCCTGCAAATCCTCGTCTTCGAACTTTTTCGTTACACCAGGGATGTTCATTGTCTGTTAAATCGAAATCTCCACTTTTAAATTGACGAAACTATGTCTCACATGTTCTAATCACTGGAACACGTTCACCATAAGTTTCTACCAGCAACCGATGAGCTTCAACTGCTTTTTTCTTTTGATGAAATAAGAAAAGCAACGAATGCCACAAATGCGATTTACTTGGAACGAAACTCGACATATTCACTGAGGTAACCAACTATGACACTATTATTTTAGCAGAATGTAACTTGTGTATTTTTGAAGGTTAATGTCCATAGAAAAATATGACATAGATGCCAAATCATAGAAATGTATACATATCTCTAGCGACATCTATGAGTAAAACCGGAAAACTTCAACTAACACCCCTGGTATATATTCAAGTTTCATTGAAGCAGTTAAATTAGAATCCATGAATTATGTGCATGTATGCCATGTAAAAAATAATATAAAAATATTAAGTTTTGTTTATTTTTATAATCTAATTCGTATTCATGTTTTTTTCCCTTTATATCTTCTATTTTCTAACACAATTTTTCCAATTTTCAGCGTGTTTATATACTAAATCAATATATTTGCACTACACTTTATGCAAAGTAACTATACTCCATTGGTCACCATGAAACAGGCACCCCCTTAGCATGCTGATTTAATTAATCTATTCTATTAAAATGTCATAATTAAATATCATGTATATGTAAACACAAAATAAATAAAATAATTTCGGAGGCCATCTTGGATTTTTAGAGATTTTCAACGGTTTATTTAAAAATCGCTTAGGGGATGGTTAAGTTGAAATCGAATCTGAAGGCAAAATTTAAATTTCGGCAGCAGTATTTAAATTTTAAAATTCTGTACCGGTTAAGTTTCAGAATGGAAATAGGGGTACTTACTAGTTAAGGGTGCGCTGAACTAAAATCTTGGTAAAACTTTTAAAATTCTGTAGTTCTCCATTGGTTTGGTTGAAAATTAGTAAAGGGAAGGTTAAGAGGGTGTTAAACTCGAATCTTATCTCAAAATACAGAATTTTTGGGGCCATGTTGAATTATTGGCCCCCGAAATGATAATTTTGGGGTGATTGGAAATTCGAGAGATTTTTATATATGTGAATACCGCCCAAGAATTCCATTTTTTTTTAAATGTTCGCAGACGCAATTCAGCATTCCAGTTGGTGATATCTTGGAGAGAGAACATTGTAAAGAGGACTGGTTTCATGCGCATATTCAAAGTTAACTAATTTTGATTTTTTAACAGAGTTTCATTTCCAACTTATTATATTATACCTAGTTTACTAGAAGTCACCTCAAACCACCCATTACCCCGAGCAACACGCTCCATTAATATGTATGGTGTAACCCTATGTGACCAACACAGGTATGGGTGTTCGGAGCTAGAGTAAAGTTATCCTCTAAGAAGCTGGGCGTAATGCACAAAACCCGCAGATACTTTAATAGTACACAACTGCTGACCCTGTTTAAATTGCATGTGCGCCCCACTGTAGAATTTGCCAGCCAACTCTGGTCGGAAGCCCCAAAATATATGAAAAAACTCTTTGACTCCGTGCTGAAATGTTTGATAGATTCGCCAACAAACTTAAACGGATTGAAATCTTTGGAGCACAGACGTTATGTGGGAATGCTGTCATTGTTTTACCGGTATTTCAACGGAAGATTCTCTGGAAGATAAACTAGCATCGTTGATTCCTTCGGCACCGGTGCACAGTCAGGAAGCACTCTAAACGCGCGCCCAACATTTGCTCATGGTTGACATTTGTCACATGAGAACGGGTCGCTTCTACGACTCGTTCATGTATTCAACAGTTCGGGTGTGGAAAGATCTGCCGGTCTCTGTGTTTTCTCCATTCTACAACATGGGTCTCTCCAAGATCCAATAGGCCTCGAGGGAAATTATGTCCCTCATGGCCTCCTGCGTGGAGTTATTGTACAATAAATACTATGCTCATAGAAAACAATAAATTAACTACTACTACCAACGAGCTGAAATGTGGACAAATATGGTTTCTATTTATAAAATGTTTCCTATAAAACACCATCTTACATAAGTTTATTTTGTTAATAAGAGGGCGATACTGAGTGGTAGACACACTCAGTATCGCTCTTGCGAAAGATCACCATCCGTGGCTAGCTCTGAATTCCAAGGTATATCTTAACCACCCTTTTCCCCATCAACTCTCTCTCCCCATACTTTTCAGACTAACGACATATCCCAATTAGGGATGTCATAACCCCTCTAGCTTCAGGCAGTTGGAACTCTTATATGGTATTATTTTGATTTAATGCACCGGGTGTACCATTAGAGGAGGCATCAGGACTTATTTTTCTTAAATATATAGGATGTATCCTAAAAACAAAATGTTTGCTTTATTTCAATAATAATTAGTTCATTTCATAAAAATTTGACACTCTTTTTCTTGCTATTAGATTTGTTTTAGTTATTCGAATGTTTAAGTTTAAAATAGTATAACATTCAATTTTTGGGATTAGGCAAGAAAATCAAGTGGAAATAAATGCTTTTAATGGCCTTTGTTAGAGATTGCATGGAAGTTCGAATGAATTCATATTTATCCTTACTCAAACTAATTACCTTACGGCGCTTTTGAGGTGATTTTTCACAAAAACGGCGCTATGTAAATTATAAATTCATTATTATTAATAATAATTCATTATATAGCTCTTTGATATTGCGCTATTTTGGTTTTTCTTGTTAATCTGTGAGAAATATTTAGCATACAGACAAACAATTGTTGCAAAAGGAGAGAAATTAAAATAAAGATGGTTACATAGAAAAATGCGAAGAAATGCCCAGTGTTTAAATGAAGCAGATAAAGAACCTTTACAAATACACTTTTTACAGATTTTAATGGTAAAAAGTAATTTAAATAAAAACAACGTTCATGATTTATTATTTATTACATGAAACTGTCTATCTTTTAAGTACTGCATATGTTAAAGTCACGTTATTAATTGTTTTTGTGTTTAATTCGTGGAACTCCATTTAATTATAATTTTTTTAAATTTAATGTATATGAAATTTATTAATTTTATTATTAAGTTCTGCAATTATTTTTAGTTTTTATTAATGTGACAGCTGTTTCGGTGTTTTAAGGCCATTTTCAAACTGTGGTTAATCCACATTGTGACGACTTATTTATGAGATTTAATTTACTCCCACTCCTTTTCAATTTGGACGGGTAATGATTTATTATCGGTAAAACCGATTTAGTTAGAAAACTATCAAAATTGTGAATTCTGTGATGTTTTCACATTTATAATGTGTTTACTCGTATTTAAGTAACAATGTTTTCTTAATTGATTTATTTAAATGTGTTGTGTTTTTTGATAATAAATGGATTATTTTTATGGCGCCCTTTTCGTGAGAAAATCACCTCAAAGGCGCTTGAACATATTGAAAAGCGGAGAATATATAATTTTCCTTACTTTATTAATTAATGTGGCCTTAAACACCGAAAGAGCTGTCACAATAAAAAAAACTAAAAATACTAGCAGAAATTTAAAATAACATTATTATAGTTGATTTACATTAAATTTAAAAAAAAATTAAAGTCACATGTTTTGTTGAATACAGAAATATTTTGATTGATTTGAAAACACATTTTCTTGGTAAATGGTAAGAAAATCTGTTCGATATTCCTTTAAAAATAGTATCATTAGATTCCTAATGTAATTTACACAACAGCTTATCAAACAAATATAATTATTTCAACTTTATATGCCTCTGTTGCAACATTTCACAAAAATTGCGTTTATTGGATTTTAGATATCATTGAACTGGTCTCATTAGCTAAGTTGGTTAAACGGTTACCCCGGATAGGTAGAGGTCCTGGGTTCGAGTCCCAGATGCGACTGAAATATTTTTAATTTCTGTTGTATGTTCGGTTTCGTGGTTCATTTGGGATGTGTTAATATTATCTTCTTCAATGATTAAAATATTACAATGAGGTTTACAAACTTCAATAAGTTATAAAAAATAAATTGATATAAATAATTGATTAGTTTCTATCTTTGGATGAAGGTCTATTCACGTCTACCAGCGCCGCGCAGAGCAGAACAGTACAGTACAGGCATATTACAGACGAGAGCATTCACATTACACTATGCAGCATAGCACAGCACGGCACAGACACAGCTCAGACGTGAGACGTGAGACATGTACGGCTGTCAACTGAACTTTAACGTCTGCTTCAACATGTTTGAGGATTTAGTAATCCTAAACTTATATTTATTATTGTTTTATAACCTATTTCCCCTTACCAAATCAATCCATTTATCGTTATCCACCTTCTCAGTTTTACCAATAACTGCTTCTAATGACGCCAAATGACGAAGACGGCGGTGCAAACGGTATGTGTTCATACTAACTGGGCAGGCGCAGACGTCACAAGCGGCCACCAGCACGTCAACATATTCTATCCGAAAATCTCGGTCCGTGCTGCGCGGATACGTTACGCTTACGAACGCTGTAATTTATAATTGTATTCATAAATAATGTTGGCAGCTAATGTTGTCGTGTCTGTACTGTACTGTTCTGCACTGCGCGGTGCTGGTAGATATGAATGGACCTTGATTATTTGAAATCAGAACTGATTCATTAAACTGAAAACACAGAAATTTACTGAAACTTTCACAAAACTCAGTTCACCCAACAGTATGTTGAGAAAGCACAATAACTTCTTAGCAGGACAGAGAGTAACGGGGAGATTTTTCACTCATTTGAGCATGACGGATTAAATCAGTTTACTCCTTATTATCTTGCTCTAAGATCTGCTGCTCAGTTTCTCGGGCAGGGAAGTGCAACATTTTACCCCCAATAATATTTTTTTAAATTGGTGAATTTTTCATAAATCTTGAATAATGGATGTTTGTTGCACTCTTATATAAACTTTGCTGGATACCGAACAAGGTTAACCATTCATGGAATGGTAAATTAGTATTATAAATCAATCAAATTACTTTATCAATTAGAGGAATTAAACGTTCTACCATATGTAGTGGATTTAGTTACTCTTCCCGATTTGAGTGATTACAAAAAGCTTTCGAATTAATTGTTCAGTGAAACAAATCGATTCATAGAATTGAGTAATCGCTAGAATGACCAAATTTCAATCAGCTATAACTACGGGTATTTGTTGAGTAAGGGTGCTGAAACGATGAGAATTTTAATCATAAAATATCTCTCAATGAAAATATGAAACAGAAAAAGACACAGAAAATAAAAAGATTTGGTCGTGATTGAGAGCTATTGACGTAATTATATTTATTTATTATATCATACACCCTATTTGGGCTTTTATATAATTAAAAAAATATAAAATTACAAAAGTGACACAGGTGCAAAACACATCACAGTAGGTACATAGATAGAATAGATAGCCTTCATGAAATACAGAAACTAAATATTAATGTCTTACAAACAAATTCAGCAATAAAATCCTGTAAGTATAATCATATACTGTGCAACAAAGACGAATATACAAAATACAAAGCACATTCACTAATACTTATTCTCTAGACTCATATCATATTAATAATTTTTGAAGATGTATGCAATGATAGCCTTTCTATATTTGTATTCCGTGCAGTTGAACATATCTACTATGTCTATAAATAATTAAACTGACTAAATCACAACTGTCTATAAAACCTTTATTATTTTTTTTTAATTGATCCTTTCAATCATTGATGTTATAATAAAGTGTAGCTTCAATAAGTTCATTTTAATTTTAACTTGAGCGCTTGCAACAATCCTCATAAAAACAACTTTGTCGAACCAACGATTTGAGTTATTGCTAAAAATGTTCATCGATAGTTTTTGTTAGTACGTTGACAACTGACAATGTTGTGAGTAAGTACTACGTCAATAAAGAAGGAATAAGCTATTTAAATGGGCCTCTAAGTATTCGCCGTTAAGGGTAATCGAAACAAGATACGCACTCACAGATGGCGCTTATTTAAATATTTTAGAAAAAAAATACTTTTACCTCGCAATGCTTTTGAATATTGAGATTAATTGTTTGTTGGGGGGTGTTCACGTGGAATATGAAATGCAATAATTTTTTAAGCTTAGTTTAAAATACTGTATATGTTAGAGATAATAATTTATTTTGTAAGTTCTTGGAGGATTTGAGCTTTACACTCGCCTTTTCTATATTGTCGCTTCTTTTTCGAAAATGTTTAATTTAGCGCTATCTGTCACGGCATTTTACGTTTCGTTCTGAGGCAATTTTACAATATTTTTTTCCTTCCAATCAAGGAAGTTCATTGTTACGTTTCGAAAATAAATAATAAAAGTAATTTTTTTTTACATTCAAAGTATGTGAAAACACCCTCTCATTATTAGAAATCATTTCTTTAATCTGGTGGCGTTATCATTGTATTATGTACCGATCACGTGACTGTAGAAATAGTCGCATCGCCCAATAAAATAATGTAATGGTACCGTTTGAACTATTCACCGAGCACAGTTGTTTTCTGTGGTGCTTTAGAAAAGAAAAAAAGCATTACTTTTTTAATAATTGAAGAAATCCAAGTATATATTATACATTTTGTTTGGAAGTTTTAATTTACCATGTGCTTTTGCTATTTTTGGATTAATAAATTCGCTACCGGTTTCGACACAACCGTGCCATTGACGAACGTTCTTAAAACTAACTTAAATTAGACAAGTACAGAAATTAGGTGAGGGTAGAGGGAGTGGTGATTTGGAGGGGGGTAGGCGCTGGGAGGAGTCAAAGTTAATAGGAAACATGGTTAGTAAAGGTGATTTACAGGGAGCTATTATCTTGTTTACCAATCCCTCCTCCTCCTCCCACCACCCACCCCCCTCCAAATCACCACTCCCTCTACCCTCACCTAATTTCTGTATTTAAGTTAGTTTTAAGAACGCTCGTCAATGGCACGGTTGTGTCGAAACCGGTAACGAATTTATTAATCCAAAAGTAGCAAAAGTACATGGTAAATTAAAACTTCCAAACAAAATGTCTAGAAATTGCTATATAGTGAATGCCGAAAAAATACAAGAAA
>JAHDVE020010194.1:0-56220 GCA_022606495.2 Halesus radiatus
TTTAAATCACTCTTTTGTTCGAAGAAGAAAAAACTACTTTCGAGGAACACGTTCAGCCCCTACATTATTGAGTAAGTGTTTGTTTATCCTATCTCCTTTTTAAACCTTAAAACTTTCCCTTATTACAATCAACTAAATCCATCATTTTTATTATCGTTATTTATAGTTCACAAACAGTTTTTTTAAATGTTAAACCCCATAATTTCGGGTGGATAATTGTTGTGTGCAACATTGTATAACATTTGTTATGAAAGAAATCTAATGTCGCTAATTTAAAAAAAGACATTTCGTCTACCAGACCTCGGACAGGCCTCCTCCGTGCTTGGGCGATTCAGATCCTCAACTATGAATCCTGAGATCACGGGTTCTTCACAACTTCATAAAGTGATGCACAACCCGCGGCCAGCGAGCCCATTTCGTGCAGCCCGCGAGCCCCGAGCGATAAAATATCAAAAAGTATGCGGTAATAAATATTCAACGGCTTCTGCTCCGTTTTGCTCACGGGTTTAGAGGCAAACTTGTCTACCTTCAAAGTTTTTTTTTACATGCTTAAAGGCGTAGAATTTTGTGAAAGGTCCCAAAATGAACCAATTATAAGAATGATCGGTGCATTTACATGGTGAAAGAAATCAGAAGCATTAATGCTATAATCCAAATATTTTAAAGACAAACATAACAAAAGAAATGTTTTCAATTGAATTAAACTTGCAAATATTCTGAAATTTATTATGTTTTCCACATCATTTATTTATTCTTCTAAATATTGAGGGATTTAGCCGTTACAAGCCTTTTTCATACTAATAAAGTTGGTTGTTTACAGGTGAAATATAATAAAAACAGTAATTATTGAATGAAACACTAATAATAATAATAATAATAATAGTTGGATGACTTGTATAGCGCCGTTTTTGTGAAAAATCACCTCAAGGGCGCTGTACAAATATTTCTTAACTAATTATGTACAGACAGATACAGAAAAACATACTTACCTGGCAGGTCGCTTCAGATGAACACAGTTTTAGAAAATTTAATTATAGAGATGATAGTTTTACATGGTTATTTGTTTCTCCTTTTCTATTGATGTTACATTTATTAGATGATCGGTGGCACAAGAAAAGTTGGTATTTATTGAATTATTGGTATTAATTTTTAGGACTGAAAAGTATTCATAAAATGAATTTTAGGACGCGAAAATATCTATAAAATTACTTTACTCGGCGTAAGAAGCTTTTAATAAATATTAACGTTTTTATTTATTTATTTTTTATTTTATTTTTATTTTACACTTTGGATGTTTACAGTGTTGCGGGCTGTGGACGCATTTGCGCACCGATGCGTGAATTTTTAATTATATTTTTATTTTATTTAATGACTTTAGGTAAGTACTAACCGGCCAGCCTAGCTAAGCAATTTAGAGGTGAATTTATGGATACGATTGGCTGAAAAGATGTGTTTTAAGTTTACTTCTGAATTCTGTTGAGTCTTTGATAATTCTTAAGTCATGCGGTAGTTCATTCCAGGCTTTAGGTCCTGACACTCCGAAAGCACGATCAACGAACTTAGTATTAGGTGTGCGCTTTGGTTCCTTCAACCTGCCGATAGCTGATGACGCTGCTGACCTAAGGGTGGACTGTCGTGAGTTGGTATTTTCGGAAATACACAGTTCTGATAAGTAAGCCGGAGCCATTCCGTTAAGTGACTTAAATACCATCCAGCAGAGCTTGAACTGGATTCTTTCAGGACATTTGAGCCAGTGGAGATTTTGAGATGCTCTGAAATGTGAGAATATTTAGATACGCCGGTGATAAGTCTTGCTGCAGCGTTGAATACTGATTGCAATTTGTTAATTTGGTATTTGGGGAGACTCGCATATATTCCGTTGCAATAATCTAGACGTGACACAACGTACGAATTGAAAGCAGTTTAGTTGCCTCTGTTGGCAGGTTTCTCCGTACTGCTTTTATATATATTGATTAACTTGGCGGGTTTGCGATAAGCCGACGTAGCTCAACGGTAGAGCATCTGACCGGCAATCAGAAGGGTGAAGGGTAGAATCCTGTCTGCGACATTTATCTTTTCTCGGAAAGTTTTTTCAATTTGGATGAGTGTTTCAGGCTAATAATTATTGTTTATAAAAATAATTGTTACCCTTTGCGCTATGCAGAAAAATCTTGTCTTAAAAAAAAAACTTTAGTTTATCAATTAATAACAAATATTTGTGTTTATTTTTAAATACATTATCATAGTTATGATGCATAGTATAAATGTCTCTTTATGCCATATTTACTATACGTATGTTTTTTTAATCAAAGTATAAAGTGTAAAGTGCAAAGTGTACCTACTACAATACATATACATGTGGATACCATTAATAATTAATGTACACTCCTCTTCTATCCACAAGAAGAGCCTTCTAATAGGAGAGTAGTATAAAATCTGCAATCTTAATCTGTATTATAAAACCCTGTAACAAAAAGTTAAAATAAATATTTTTTTCAAAAAAAAAATTCAAACGATTTCGTTTCATAAAAATCCTAAAGATTTCTAGACTAAATTTTGTTTGTAATCTGACTTTCCGGACGATTAAAATCAACATCTTTTATTGGTTTCACTTTGAATCTATATTTGATATTTTTAATAGTTTCCATTGTGCAATGGTAAACTTTCAAATGTTGTTTCTGAAAACGTAAAAAGTAATAGAAGAGATTTTGATTTATCTTATTTAATACCAATCGATTGGAGTTTCGGATTTACTACGATTAATATGTTTATATTATTGTTATGTTTTACAAAATACGAAAGGCATACCGTTTATATTAAATCAAACTCGCAAAATGTTTTAAAAAGTTAAGATTTTAGTTGGTTGGCTAGGTAAGGTTAGGTTAGATTAGGTTAGGTTAGGTTATGTAGACCGCGAACAAATTGAAAATGGAACGTTTGTCCCTCCGGCTAATAAGGTTGTGTATCACTGACTTACTACATACGATACGACGCGCAAATAAACGTTAATTAACCGTTTTAGTGCTATGCTTATTTTGCAATTATGTATATAAATTCATACAGATATTCTGTGTTTTTAAATTTAAAAAATTATGGTATTCAATGAAAATGCAATAAGTCGGACAAATGTCAATCAATTTTAATTTTGTAATTAAAGTAGTACAAAATGAAATTTTATGAATATTATAGTTCTAATTAATAAAATTCACACTTACAACTACAAAAAATACAAAAATATAAGATTATTTCACTTCACAATTGTGTTTTCCTGTGGTCCATGTAGTCCCGTTTTACAGCGAGCGCATATGAGATAGGATCGCCTTATCTCATTTGCTTTGCTGCACACATTCATTTATGGGAACAAAGGTCTCGTCGTCCGTAGTGCCGCTGCCATTTGATACATTACAATCATCCGCAATAGAACTAACTTCCGACATGGTGAAAACTATCGATTCAATTTATACTGTATTTATTTTAACACGATAAACAATAAATACAATTTTCAAGACAGGCGCCAACCGCAATATACCACTTTCAAATTGAACACGTTCTCTCGAGAGGATGACAAAAAGCACACTGAAAATTGCAGCGCTATAGCGCAGCGGCGCAATTTACGTAACTAAAGCTTACAGTGCTGGGCCGCACTCTAACGGTTAATTAGCATGTCTTATTCTATAAATAAAATACTAGCTGAAGTACCCGGCATTGTCCAGAGTAATGGATGGTTTGAAGTAATGTTTGAGGTCATAATGTATTGCTCCTACTCCTACCCCAACCCCTACCAAGTAATTCTGCTATAAGGGATAGGAAAAGGGGATGAGGGTGGTTTTTCAAAATCGCATATAGACAATGATCTTCCTCTTGTTTTGAAGGTCAAGTGTGCAAAACTTCGTCAAGCTCGGAATAAAACGGTAGATTTGTGTAGAAAACAAGCAAACACCGCCACTCTTATTTTATACATAGACAGATTAAAGCGTATACTGTATAGACCAGTAGATACTCTATTATTATACATACACTATAAAAATATTATTACACGATACACTATTCAAAATCGAAACGTTACTTGAAATGACTTTAGTCATATTTAGTGACGAGATCTGAATAACTAATAGCTCAACCTTTCTCAACCCCGTTTCGTTCCCTTTTCCACTCCCTTCAGCCTCACAACATACCCCAATTGGGATGCCATAGACCCACTGACTCCAGACTATCGGAAGCAGTTAGGACTCTGATGCGATATGCACATAAAAAAATTAAATATAATCCATCTTGTGAAAAATTTGATATAAGCGAAACCGGTAGGCGATATATTGATCAATAAATTTAGTTCGTGTGCTATATTTCAAATGCTTATAACGTCAAATCGCAAATTTAGAATTTTTTTTTAGTATATATTGAAGATATATTTTTATTATTTCCAATAAAATTTCAATGAAGAATCAAATAAATTTTTATTGAAAAATCTCAAGTTAATTATATTGATCTATTTTTTTAACATTATTTTAATAAATTCTCAAAACATAATATTTCCGATAAAGCCATTCTGTGAGACGTGAATTACGATATTTTCCAATATTTAATTAAGTACCTATTAATTTCATGATTATGAGACCATCGATACGAATCCTTCGAATTATATCGAAATTTTGAACCAACTTGAATAGCCATGTCTACAAAACGCGCTTCGAGCGCTCGAGGCAGTTCCCAACCAATAATATTTTTTTTAACAGTCGAAAGAACAAACGTAACCAATTATTGTTACCGTAATAATTCTTCGTCGGTCTCTTCCTCATTGCTGACGATCGTGACCCCCATATCAATTTCCATGTGAGGCAAGGCTCCTCCACGCCTCGCGGTCCTGCGCTGCGTGGAGAGCTGTAGACACCGATGCGACGTTCCGGATGCCTGTGATCACTCCAATGCATCGACGATCTTCCTCCGATTCTCCCGCCTTCCACTTTGCCAGTGACCATGAGCCTCTGAAGATTTGAGTTTTCGGTTTGGCCAGCAATATTTCCAAAGTGTTTGAGATTATGCTGTAGATGAACAATTGGTAACCTATTGAGGATTCCTAGCTCCTCCAGAAATGATGTATTTGTGCGCCTGGCTGTCCATGGAGTCCTGAGCATTTTTTTTCTAGAACTACATTTTCAGGGCATCTATCCCCTTTCCTCTCGCTCACTCTGAATGTTCATGTTTCCAAACCGTAAAAAAATATGAGGAAAATCAGCGCCCAGGCTAGTCTCATCTTGGTGGTCTTCGTTATACTTCTGACTTTTACATTTTGCATTTTAATCAAGGCGTCTTTTGTCGTGCAAATTCTCCTATATACTTTTGTTTCACAGCCTCCTTCGTCATTGATAGGAGAACCTAGGTATATTAAGTTATTCGCCGTTTCCAATTATGTATGTTCTTTCAAAGGTCGATCACCATTAGTTTTGTTTCTCGTATCTGAGATTGGAAATTTTTTGGCCATCACTGTTAATTCCAACTTACAAACTTTCAAGAAGAAACGCTTAATAATATTTCGGACCTTTGCATTATTGTTCACCTATTGATCTATACTTACTCGCGTTTTTCTAGGTCTTGCATGGTCTTCCGATTAAATGTTGAATGAAATCCGGAATCAATTACGTAATTTGATTTGAAGTTGTTCAGTTCAACTAAATTACAATATGTTCGTATTTTGTTTCGTTTCTTTCTTAAATTGATAAACACACCGCTTATGAATCAATAATTAAATCTAATCTCTTTTCTTAAATATTTTCTAATCAGATTATCCGAATCATATCATCTAAAAAAGTATTATTCACCGAACAGCTAATTCATAGATGTTTGATCTATACTATAAAACCTGTTGGATTCCTAGACGCTAAATATGATAATGATATTGATTGATCTGCTCAAGGGTGAATTTCGATATTCTTTGAATACATTTCACCAGACATCCGAAAAGAACTCAGTTTGTGCAGACGAACACACCCAGATTTGCAACTTATTAGTCATATTACACGTAACATTTTTTTTTGGAAAAGAGTTTTATGTTTTTAATTTACAAATATAATATAAAATATGATATGTAGTTAAAATTCGAGTAAATTGGTATAGGACTGCTTTGTAATAGAAAACGTTGAATCCCGAGTGATTGAAAACAAAAGCGCTGCCATTTCTCAAACTCAAACTCACTCATTAAATCTCGCTCGAACAGTTTAAAATGCCAACATTTGCATGTGTATCAATTTAATTTAGAATTTTCGATTTTGAACATATACTAGAGTAATATAAATGCCAATCATATTTTGGAAACCAATCATTATTTTGATATAAATAAAGGTTTAAAAAAAATTACCTACAAATACAACCGGTATACAATTAGACAAATTTGAAATTTTAGAAATCAGAAAAAGTGTTACTAGTCAATTAAATAAAATATCACCAATGTTCATTTTTTTAAATAGCTGTTCTTGAATTTATTTTCTTTTTTTTTTATAATTCGTTTTATAATTATTTTTTATTAACATCTTTGATTAATTATTACCGACTTTCAATTTTGGTTTATGTTTATAATTTGTCTATTCTTACATTGTTGTGTTCTATGTTTATCATTTGTCATTTGTTTGATTGCATTATAGGTCGTACGATCTGAAGTATTTTTATTACGAACGCTATAATTTAATACGTTTTAAAGTGCTAATATCTTATTAATTTTATTCTGAAATTGGCCCTTTTTGCACATCTTTTGTTTTAATTTGGGCAAAGTGCCTAAGCTCTCAATGTTCTACCTTGTTCAATCTAGTTCAAATCGTCAACCTAGCCTCAAATACGGAACTATGTATGAAGTGGTCCTTTGTTGAGATGCTTACCTCACAAGGGTACTTTTGATGCCTTTCCTCTCGTGACAATGACTAAGACATCGACAGTCAACATCTCTGAATGATGAGTAGCTGCGAGATGACTTACTCGTCCGTAATATGTTAGAAGTACCCAAGTATTTCGGTGGCGGTTCTCTCACGATCTATCGTCATTGTCTCATTTCCTGGGAAGCCTTACAAGTCTCACCACTTGCTGCTAAATAGAAATGTAGTGCGATAGAAAAGAAGTCCTCCAAAACTACTTGCCAGCAGAAATGGGGATCGTATGTCATCGTCTGTCTTGATCATATATCATATCTATACGGAAAGGGTATTTTGAGAACGTGCAAGATTCAAATTAAACACCTCAGAGATATAGTTGGTTTCTGGAACTTTGCACAATAGATAATAGAGTAGGTACTAGGTACTCATGTAGTGGTACTTTGCACAATAGATAATAGAGTAGGTACTAGGTACTCATGTAGTGGTACTTTGCTCAATAGATAATAGAGTAGGTACTAGGTACTCATGTAGTGGTACTTTACTCAATAGATAATAGAGTAGGTACTAGGTACTCATGTAGTGGTACTTTGCTCAATAGATAATAGAGTAGGTACTAGGTACTCATGTAGTGGTACTTTGCTCAATAGATAATAGAGTAGGTACTAGGTACTCATGTAGTGGTACTTTACTCAATAGATAATAGAGTAGGTACTAGGTACTCATGTAGTGGTACTTTGCACAATAGATAATAGAGTAGGTACTAGGTACTCATGTAGTGGTACTTTGCACAATAGATAATAGAGTAGGTACTAGGTACTCATGTAGTGGTACTTTGCTCAATAGATAATAGAGTAGGTACTAGGTACTCATGTAGTGGTACTTTGCACAATAGATAATAGAGTAGGTACTAGGTACTCATGTAGTGGTACTTTGCTCAATAGATAATAGAGTAGGTACTAGGTACTCATGTAGTGGTACTTTGCTCAATAGATAATAGAGTAGGTACTAGGTACCTTAGTGGTACTTTCGTTCAATAATAGAGTGTACCAGGGTACATGTAGTGGTACTTTACTCAATAGATAATAGAGTAGGTACTAGGTACTCATGTAGTGGTACTTTGCACAATAGATAATAGAGTAGGTACTAGGTACTCATGTAGTTCTTACTTTGCTCAATAGATAATAGAGTAGGTACTAGGTACTCATGTAGTGGCACTTTGCAAAATAAATAATAGAGTAGGTAGTAGGTACTCATGTAGTGGTACTTTGCAGGGCTAGTTTAATGATGTCATCCCAGACTTTGGAATGGTTACAAGTAGAATGAGGTAGATAAGTGGATAGCTGGGGTGTTTCTGGCACTAAAGGCTGTAGTATATTTCGATGTCAAAAGTCTCCCTTGTGTTTTACTATGGGTAATACACATTGATAATGTTGATGCATAGATAATTTTTAGCATTACCTTTAGGTATAATTGCCTGATATTTAGAATTCTTAATGACTGAAAAAAAAAACTTTCTTGGATGACTGAAGGGCTTTATGAATACGATTCGAGTCCCCCAGTCAGCTGCTGTACCAGCAGCAGCCTGCTATACTATATCCTATATCATTTTGACATAAGGCAAAGTAGACTACGCAATTGCTCAAAAATCGAGTACATTCTTTAGTATATTCAAATATTATATAGTTTTTTTTTTTAATTCGCTCGTTCAAAAATTAAATTTGCACTTCTTGTCGTCAATTATTACACCTAAGTACATAACAAAATGTACATGTTAAATTGACTCACATTTACTCTATCGGCGTCGTAAGCGTGCGTCACAATATCGGGGTAAGATCTTAAAATAATATAATCTTTTTACAATAAATCAACTTTTTGTTATACTGTATCACAGAGCGCACGGGCAATAACCATAGTATGTATCTGTCATTTTAAACACGTACTCGTATGTTACTTATAGGTTTCTAGTTTTAAGCCATAGTTGTAAGCAGCGGCGTGCAGTCCATAAAATTTGAAAAGCTGTGCTTTCCTTAATAACAAGGCTCGGGAACTTTTATGATGATGTGAGTGTAATAAAAGAATTAAAACGAATTGCATTAGATTGTATAGAGGTGTATCAGGGCGTACCTGACAAACTTTAACCTTTGATGATTAAATGTAGATATCATTTTGGTCTCGTGAGAATTTTTATAAAATATCTTTCTCATGTTGTCACTCAACTGCTATCTCAGCCGAGAAATAGCCCAACACCCGATTCTACCCTAACTGTCAAATGCCTATTGATTTGCAAAATGTTTTTAAGGGAAAAAAGTTCCGTAGACTTAAATTCCAACTATTTTTTGTACACCAAATGAACCTAGTAATCACTGGTTAAAGTTTTTCGGATGCGCTCTGATACACCCAGTATAAATAGGTAAGCAACCTTTTCCCCCATTTGTCAACCTAGTCAAAATCTCAGTACATTGTACTTGGCCAACAAAATATTTAATGATATATAATTACAGATGAAAAGATAGCAGCCTACAGCCTACCCTTAGTCATAGAGTAATACACGCCACTGGTTGTAAGTCATATAGCAGACTTATGAATTGACCCACTTGATCACAATATATATTAGTTTTAAGTCGTAGTTTTTTTTCGCTAACCGTAAGTCTCAGTAGTTAGTTACTAGTTATTATAAGTCTTAGTTGTAAGTCATTAATTATTATAAATCTTAGTTTAAGCCACTAGTAATATAACTTAATTGTAAGTTACTAGTTATAAGTCATTGTAATAGGTTAAATAAATTAATTGTGAGGAGGCCTTAATATAATTTTCTCATGAAAACGGCATTATAGAAATAATCCAATTATTACAATTGTTTTAAAATAAACATGTATTTTTACCACATCAATTTAAAATAATAATCTCGACCGGTTTCGGAAGTCCCCTTCCCTCATCAGGAATATAATAAAACTAAACTACGATATAAATTAATGATAGATATACATGAATATTTAGGTGTTGGAGTGGGAGCCGACCAAAGGGGAGGGGATAATTATGGACAATTGAAATATAACTAAAACATAAAACTACACGATCGATTTACGTGGTTATTCGACATACTAGAATTATTATTTAGAGATTTTTTTTTAATTCCAATGCTTCTAAATATGGTGCAAAATTTGAACTTGTGTGTATCTTGTGTGTGAAAGAGAGAGTACGAAAACAGTATGCAATATAGTTGTGAATGATGAATACTTGGAGCAGGTTGATGAGTTTGTGTATTTGGGAAGTATGTTTACGAGAGATGGAAAGACTGATAGGGATATTGAAAGAAGGGTGAATGCAGGAAACTCCATTAACGGAGGACTGAACGCGGTTGGCGCAAGCAAAAAGTTGTCCATGGAAGCGAAGCTAGCAGTCCACAATGGAGTGCTGATACCAACCTTGATGTATGGCAGTGAGGCATGGAACTGGCAGAGGAAGGATGAAAGTAGACTGAATGCTGTAGAAATGAGATCTCTGAGACGAATGTGTGGTAAAACCATGTATGATCGAGTGAAAAATGTTGAGATTCGTAAAGAATGCAAGGCTGATGTAAGCGTAGTGAGAAAGATTAAGAAAGGGACGCTTAGATGGTTTGGGCATGTAGAGCGAATGAACGAAGAAAGGAGTGTAAGGAGAATATATGACGCGAATGTGAATGGAAGAAGAGGCCGGGGACGCCGAGGAAGACATGGCACGATCAAGTTAATCAAATACTCGAGTCGGGCCATGTCAGAAGTCGGAATAACAGAAGAGAATGTATGAGGCGTTGTATGAATGTGAATGAAGCAAGAATTGTATGCCAAGATCGAGTTGTTTGGCGGTCCATCCTCTCTGCCTACCCCTGCGGGGAAACGGCGTGATGGTTAGTTAGTTTGTTAGTTAGTTAGTGTGTATCTTCATTATAAATTTGGTCGATTGAACTGAGATGATTTGCAAAAAATTTAAACATCTTAAATGTTCCGTGATTCTGATATTTATATTACGGGATATCTTTTCTATGCAGAACGAAGGACAGTCATTGTAAATGCCTGAGAAGCTATTATGATCCCTATCTTCAGCGTTTTTTGGGAATTGATCTATGGTATTATCTGTGTAAAACACGGGTTTAGTATGGGCACTGGGCAGGTAAGTTTTTTGTGGTAAGTGCAGAAAAGTTTGATGCATAAATAGTATAGTTTTAATATATTTCTAATGAGGAAAGGGTACTTCCAAAACCAGTCCAGATTATCATATTAAATTGAAGTGGTTCAAAACAAATTCATACGTTTATATTATTATTATGGCAAGCCACAAAATAATTGCTTTTTACGAATATATTATAATTATATTTTCAAGGACTCGCAACAGATTGACACTGAGAGTTTATTCCACTCCAGGAAGTGGAAATCAAAGTTTAATTTCTGGTACACTTTAACTCAAACAATAGTTGTACCTACATAGTTCATTAACTGTTTTATGAATTATCTTTCTAATTGCTCTAAACTTCACATACAACATTCAACATCACCCAGCCTAACAGAGCCCATATGCGAAAAGAAAACAGTTACCACGATGTGCGTCTTCGCTTTGTTACGCGGATCAACATGATACCACCCGACTTGAAAACCTCGTGCGAAGACTTACGTTAAAGAGGTTGCTACTAAAGATTATTCATGCATACCAATTCTCGATACCCTTATCGTTCTCTCTCAAATATACAAATATAGCCACAAACGTGTGTTGTGTTTTGTGCGTATGTTATCTGAAGAGGATTCAGTGACTCTGTGGGCGTGATTGAATTAATAACAGACGAACTATTGGATACATCTTAACTATTATATGAAGGACTGCCAAACAATGTTCTCATGATTTTATTAGCGATTGGTTGAGCATTCTAAACGAACTAACACGACTCTCTCCTGGAACGCACTCTCGCTTAACCCCAATTTACATGGCCACATCTCAAACATGCATACATAAATTTTTACATTTTTCTACTCACGAAATTACAGACCCGAAGTATTTAATTATATCCATCGTCTTTGATTTTCCACTTTTTCCCCCATTCTCGTGCATCTTTTTTTTCTAAAACCCATTTTTTCTGTCGTTCACTCTACGTGGTAAAACCATCAAAGATTCTATTTCTTTAATTTTTTCACTACACACACATTGGACTTGCATTATGTCCCAATCTTTTTATTTGGATTCTGTAATCATAATACTATCTATTGCAATGTGAAAGAGTGTAGGGAAGCCTAAACCTAAGTGGCTGGACGATGTGAAGATTATATCAGCATGGCATCTGTGAGGAACTGGAAGTAAAATTGAGATATTTGTTAGATTATTCCCCAGGATTTTCTCTGGGTTGTAGCGCCGATGATCATACTAGCACAATAGAGAAAGATCGATGAATTTTCTAATTCTCTGCGAATCATCCAGAAGAAGTTTTTATCAAACTAAACACCTCGTAGATTATTCGTTCCGAGCATACCTGGAAGTAAATTGGCAGGATAGAGTTAACAGGTGCTTCCTCGGGTAGATATATAAGTTTAAAAAAATCCTAAGATAGATCGATGAGCAAAAACAAAATGATATCTTCAAAATATCACATTGTGGATTGACATGATGTATTAAATAACAAGTCACTTTGTTTTTAATCCACTTTTATTTTTTTTTTTTTATTTGTCGACTAGTTTCGATTCTGCCGAATCGTCTTCAGGACATAGAACACACTAATTAAATAACAAGAGTGTGCAGTATATATATAGGGTGAAAATGGGGAAAGAGAGAAACAATATTAAGAGGGAGACAACAATATAACAATAAAATAAAAATAAAAACCTACAATACCAAATACCTAATTACATGTACGATGGGAAACAACCATGAAAGATAAAGAAGGTAACAGAACGTCAATTACGGTGGTGGCTTGATTGAGGAGAGGGAGAGTTGGAGGGGAACGGAAATAGGTCTAAAATGGGACTATACGTTAATTTTTTTTGGTTATTTAGTATATGGCTATTATTAATTTTTACTGATTTTTTTATTTCAAGAGCTTCTAAGTTATTTAGCCGTAGGCCTATTCCATTTTTGTGTAGAATATTTATTCCCGTAGTTTGGTCAAAAGAATGATTAGAGCTTATCAAATGTTCCGCAAATTCCGAAAAACCTACACTCTTTAAACATCGTATGTGTTCTTTGATTCTAACATTAAAACTACGGGCGGTTTTACCTATGTAAAAGGAAGGACAATCATTATATATGAGT
The DNA here is from genome assembly GCA_022606495.2 of Halesus radiatus. Classification (NCBI taxonomy): domain Eukaryota; kingdom Metazoa; phylum Arthropoda; class Insecta; order Trichoptera; family Limnephilidae; genus Halesus; species Halesus radiatus. The sequence goes on from JAHDVE020010194.1 coordinate 13,131, forward strand.
TTATAAATTCCAGAGTGGCTTAAATTATTTTCTTTATCTTTACAGTTAATTAAAAATTTTCCTAAGTTGTTATTCGTATAATATGCAGGTTTTATTTCAGAAGGAAATTTAGTAGTACTGAGCGATGAAAAATTATTAATATATAGAATTCGGCGCTACCCGTGGTATTGATTAGTGTTTTTTGTAGGCGTGCAGTTTGTTATGAAGCAAGTCCCTAACAACTAAGGTTGACAAACCGCAGACCTGGAATTAACCATAAATAAACATTAGTTGTCTATGATAAGTATTTCTGCTAGCCGCTCCATATGGTAAGGGGAGGGGGTAAAGCGACGGCAAGGGGTGTTGGAAAGATAGAGGGGACATTCATTCTAATCTGAGAAGCCTTCCTATCACCAGTTTTTGCGACCAACAACGGGTTTCGTTCCAATTTACTTACTTATTTATTTCCCTTTTGCTTTTTGATAAAACTGAAATCATTTAAAATCACTCAAATTCATTCTATCCTTTAATAATCTGAAGGCGTCCACAGAAAGGTTAAAGTTTTTCCTAGAGCCTTTAAATGCAGCTATAAAAATATAGACCTGACCGCCAGGTATTTTTATATAGCAAAAGAGAGTTGTTTTTATTTTGAATTCCCTATTTCTGTTTCTATTTATATGTATTTGTTTTTATTAATGATAACTAAGCGGTAATTTTGAAAATCGTCCATCAACGAACTAACAACACGATTAAAAGACGGATGTATCGTTTTTTCGTATACATCCATCTACCCTGAGTTGAGCTAGTCGGGGATATTTTATATAGTAGATCTATTGATGAACTTTACTAAGATTGCAAATTCAAATGTGCTTACGAAACGGATCGAGAGATTCTATTTTGTCACAAGTTATACGAAAAATTGTTTGTGGATAGACAAATCTATCAATTAAATTATTTGAAGCAATAGATTTGCTTCAAATAATGGATACGACAATAATTTAATTGATAGAATCCTTAACAAAAAAATACGACGTCTATTTCTAACTTGTCATTATTTTTAGTGGGTATATTGTTTATCTTGATGAGGGGAGCTTTCGGTAGTATATAATTGGAGTCTGGTATCTATACAACAAAGCTGTATTGATGTTTTAAAATTTGTTTCAATATTTTTTTAATAACTTGTGTACATTGATCACAACATGCATGCGCCTATATTATTGAACTAAACTCCTGCTGACAAGCTACTTACGGAGGCTTAACGGGTTCAAGTTCCCATTGCATGTAATTAATATTATACAATAAATAATTTTATATTTTTTTACAAAATGATATGTTTGCATATTACAATTGAAGTGATTCTAACGTTAAAAAACATAATATCATTCCATACCTATGTAGGTGCTGTTTATACGATTTATTAATTTCCATGGGACACGATAACTTCAAATATTATACCGACAAAATTATGAAATGTAAACTGTTTTTGAGATAACGGCACCGTTCAACTAACGATTGTTAACACATTAAGTAATTTCACGCATTTATTTTATGAATGGCGGTAAACTGCAATTTAATTGTTAATGAATCCTTATCACATGGCACCAATATACCACAATTGCATTATACGACAGTTTTAATGAGAATTAACCTAATGGCATCAGATAACGAAATTCAGCAGTCCCGGCTCTCGACAGCTATGTTTTATTGGGTAATGAAATAATAAAATCACTGCAAAAAAATAGACTGTATAAAAAACGATTCTTTATTACTCTTATAGATTTCTGCTTTATGACCTTTTGTGTTTTAATATATGAACCTTTGAAAACCGCATACGATTACACTAGTTTCCCAACAAATTTGCGTCCCAAGATACACATATTATTCTTATTTTCCCTCCATAAAGGCTCTAATAATATCAACATACCGGTTAACCAGAATACGTTTTTAACCAATACACATGGTGTACGGGACGTGTAGGACTCGCACAAGAAAAAAAAGTGTAAATATTTAGGCACCGGCACACAGAGACGCGCGACTATTATGATTTGCGAATCCCATTGAGAAAGGCGTTTGGTAGTTTCCCAATGGAGATATAGTCGCTCCGAGCGTACTTGACTTATAACACCAGCCAGTATGGTCGGTCACTGAGGTAGCGGGTGGTGACGTCAGCGGTTGTTGAGTGTAGAAGAATATTCTTGTCTGATAGCGGCAGGTCAATTTATCCAAGGGAGGACATGTTGTCCATTCTGCGGTTGAAGTGAAAAGAGGGCACATATTGTGGTGCAATCCGTGGTGAAATGCCAGCTCTCATCTCATTATTGCATGTGTTATACAATAATTCATATTTAGTTAAAAATAAATAAATTTATCGGTTTCAATTAATCTACTCTATAGATACGTTCGATACGCATGGGGTGGGTAAAATTAAATCAGTCAGGCAATAAATACAGATGGTACCGTTGACGTGCAGCCCATAAATGTTGGAAAGCTGTACCTACCTTAAGAAGAACGAGCGTTAAAATATAATGGACTTAAAAAACAACAACAAATTTCTGCTAAAAAAAAATTATTCCAAAATTTTGTGACATTATTTATAACACAATCGTTCTACATCAAAAAATTGTCTCTTGATTGATGATTTTATACTTTTTGGTTACAATCTACCTTTGGCTATACATTTAACTTCCTCAACCTAATATTTAACGTAATACATAATCCAAATCCATGTCTCCACATAATGCTTGTACTAAAGCTGTGAAATATACTGCTTTCATTGTTAATAAATTTTGTACCCGCTAGTACCCAAAATAATTCACTTAATTAATTCCTTCAAAAAACATATTCAACTTACATTAGAGATAGGTAGTAATGCTACCATTCAATTTTTAGACCTCACACTTAATATAATAAATAATAGAATTCATTTTAACATGTTAGATGTTTTTCGGAATTCGCCAGCCATCCAATTGAAAATATCATACCAACCATCATAGCACCGGCTTGGCATTAGATGAAATAACTTTAGAAGCGATAGAAATAAAGAAAGGCATTAAAATTCGTAGTAATGTTCTAAATAATCGAATTAATTTAGCTTACAGTCGCATATTAGATATATTTCCCGTTAATTCAAAATTTCCCACTTCTTCTTAATCCCTCACTTGACATTCTGTCTCTTTCTTATGTGCTTTCTAATTCTGTCACATGTAATCGTATCTCTGTCTCACTGTTCCGTTGTTTCGTTTTATGATTTGTCTCCTTCCTTTTGTATATCCCAACTAAGTATATGCTCACTTAATGTATTTTTTTTTGTTTTAAATGTTACCTAATGAAGCTTGAGATGAGCGAAAACGGTTGGTGTTAATTTAAAAATAAATTAGTTAATCAAAACAAATTGTTTTTTTATTTAATGAAAGATTATATATTCCACAAAATTGCACATTATAAAAATATGTTGTTATATGTAACAAATGTAAAATAACAATTATTTTTATAAACAATAATTATTAGCCTGAAACATTCATCCAAATTGAAAAAACCTTGCGAGAAAAGATAAATGTCGCCGACAGGACTCGAACCTGCACCCTTCTGATTGCCGATCAGATGCTCTACCGTTGAGCTACGTCGGCTTATCGCAAACCCGCCAAGTTAATCAATATATACTAGTGTTTCATTCAATAATTACTGTTTTTATTGTATTTCACCTGTAAACAACCAACTTTATTATTATGAGAAAGGCTCTATTGAGGGATTTAGCCGTTACATTTATTTTTTTAAATAAAAAAAAACAACGACAACTTATTCCCTCCTTGAACTATCGGCATGAAAAGTTATGTTTAAATTAAATATTTTTTTTGTATTATTTAATGAGAATTATTTATTTATGGAAATGTATATATATGGTCATCGTGATAAGAAATTGATCTATTGTAAAGCTATGGTCACAATTCAAGTTTTCGACGGCAATTGGAAATTATAAAGAAGAATTGCTCTTTTTGCAAAATTTCGTTAGGATTTATATCTTAGATCACCTCCCGAATTTTCACAGTACTTGAAATACGGTGTATAAATCTCAACACGATGATGACAAACCTAATAATGGTAATGGTAACGGCAGTGAAAATACCTTTCTAGGAATTAGGATTACGGCAAAAAATATTATACCTCTAAATCTGTATGTTTTTTACCGTAAGCCGAACTCAAATATAACAGACTTCTTTGACTCTTTAGAAATAATATTAAATAAAAACAAACAAGACACATTACTTATTGGAGATTTCAATATCGATATTTCAAAAGACACTGATATTGCACGGAAATATATTCACACCTTGAAATCGTATAACTTTTATGTATGTAACACAATATTTCCCACAAGAGTAACTAACAACACCAGCTCGCTAATAGACCACATAATTACAAATAGGACAAATAGTTCCGGAAAAATCTCAAATATTGATGATCCCCTTAGTGACCATAATATACTTATATTGGATTATGAAAATTCCCTAAAAAACCTCACCAATAACAGATCCGCAAGAAACCTATCAAATGCTTACAAAATAAATTATCAAAAATTAAATAACACACTTAAAACTTGTAAATTTACCCATTCGTCTGACGATGTAAACAAAAATTATAATAACTTCGCTGACTATCTCCAAAATGTTATGAATTCGTGTAAAACAAAACTAAAAACTAATATAGGAGACAAAAGACCTAACAATACTCCATGGTTTGATGCAGAACTTGATAGGCTGATTAAAAAACGAAATAGCATATTTAAACTTTGGAAACGAAATCAAGGAAGTATTCCTTTGACAACAGAAAAAAATAAAGCTCGTAATACTGTCACCAACTATAGAAGATATATTAAAACTAAGTATTATACGAATTTGCTTAATGAAAACATGAATAAGCCACAACGAACATGGAAAACAATTAACTCCATTATATCAAATAGCTCCCGAAACCCAACAATAGCTTGTAAATTGCTAGTCATAAATGACGAAGAAGTAAAAGAACCAAAGGAGATTGCAACCGCTTTCAACACATATTTTCTCTCAGTTGGGGAGAGTCTCGCATCAGTCATAAAAACTTCAAAAACTGATTTAAATACCATCTACACGGCACCTCAAGCAAAACAATCTTTTAACATGATCAGGACAAATAAAACAGAAATCTTACGGATCATATCCAACCTCAAATCTAAAGCGGCAGCTGGTTCCGATGGTATAACCTCTCTCCTTCTCAAAAACTGCAAGGAGGAACTGGTGGATGACCTCGTATTCTTAATAAATCTCTCTCTGTCAAAAGGTATCTTTCCAGACAAACTAAAAGTTGCAAAAATTATTCCTATACATAAAGACGAATGTAAAAAAAATGTCCAAAATTATCGTCCAATCTCTATACTTCCAGCTATCTCCAAAATTTTTGAATGTGTCATCAAAGAAAGACTATTGAAATATCTCGAACAAAACAAAATTCTCACCTCAAAACAATACGGTTTCAGACGACGATCTAACACTAAATGTGCAGCTTTCGATTTCATATCAAATCTGCAGAAACATATTGACCATGGAGATTTTACAGCGGCAATATTTATTGATCTAAAGAAGGCGTTTGACACGGTGGACCATAACGTATTGATCGAAAACTGAAACATTTGGGTATTGTTGGTACTCCTCTGGAACTTTTCAGATCTTACCTATCAAATCGCTTTTCGGCAGTAGAACTGGGTGGAGAAATGAGTGAATTGGGTGAAATAACATGTGGAGTGCCACAGGGATCAATTCTTGGACCGTTGCTATTTCTAATATATGTTAATGACATAACAAAGTGGGGCATTAAAGGAACTCTTCAACTTTATGCGGACGATACTGTAATTTTTTATAACAAAAAAAACCTAGCGGAACTCGAAATGGAAATGAATGCCGATGTTTCCCATCTCACAACCTGGTTGAGAATAAATAAACTGACCCTTAACGTAAAAAAACGCATTATTTACTATTCGGCAACAAGAAAAATTCCAGCCTCGATATCAAAATTGGTGACAACTGCCTCGAAAAGAAAACGACAACAAAATATTTGGGCCTTATAGTAGATTCTCAACTCTCGTGGGATCTCCACATAAATCATGTAAAGGAGAAAATTACCCCCATAACTGGTGTGCTATATAGACTTCAAGGATTACTACCCATTCCGTTACTAACTGCAGTATATTACGCCATGGTACATTCACACATTTCCTATCTCTGCTGTATCTGGGGCTTTGCCTCGAAGAAATTGATTGCTGATCTGCAGGTGGTTCAAAACCGAGCCCTCAGAAATGTTTTTGGACTTCCATGGGACACTCATGTCAGGGACATCTACTCAGTTTCCGGTATCCTTCCAATCACGATCCTTCCTAAGTATGAAATCACCAGCACCATCCTACAAATTACTCAACAATCAACTCACACTAACGTCAAGCCACTTTACAATCAAGACATCCACAACCACAATACTCGAAATAACAATAAAATCCGCATTCCTCAAACACACACTACCAAATATGGAATAAAATCTTTAAACTACATTGCCTACACACTTTATAATTCGCTTCCAGATATGTACAAAACCATCCAGAAAAATAAAAAATCCCAAAATGATGGTATAAAGGAATACTTTTTAAGGATTTTTAAAAATGAAAATCAGTAAATCCATATTTGTATATTTTGTTGTTCCCTTATATGTTTTCTCTTGTGTGTTGTTCTATTTAACTTGGCCTTATAAAATTATTTCTGTCTGTATGTGAAACTTCTATTTTTGATATTTTGCTGTCAATGTAAAATTGTATGTACTATCTCCTACTTATGTATTGTAAATTCCTCCCGTCCTAAAATGAGTTTTGAAACTCATCGGGATTGCTTTAGCAAGAAATAAATATATATAAAAAAAAAAAAAAAAACAACTCGAATTGTCGATTTTCAGAACTGTATCGTGAACTGGTAAATCGTAATGCACTAAGTGGAAGAAATATGAAAAGAAATAGGAATGATAGGGGTTACATTATTTTGAACATTTATAAATTTTGTGCCATTACTGTTAAGATTTCAAGTGGGTCCATTCAGTAAACCGCTTTGCTTTTAGAAGTAAACTGGATTCCATTTTCACAGTGATTCATTTACATGATTTACTTGCACTTATTTATTCTACCTTAGCAAGGAACGGCTCGGTCCTTCTAAGATAGTAGGTAAGAGGCGCTGCTTTGTCTGGCTTTACGAATTAGAAGAGGATATTAAAATGCATGTCAGACGTATTTATAAACAAACGTATTTTCGAATGCCTGCAAAAAAACTTGGCAACAATTATAACAGGGATTTTTTTTATAACAGTGGATAAAAACAGTAGTCTACTTTACCTACAAGGAACCTGTTTTTAGGGCATAACTTTGCCGATAGGTTTAACAAAGCTCTTAATCTCTGGTATTAAAGATTGACTCAATAGATGGCAATGGCCAACTTAAACGAACAGCAAAATAGCTAACTTAAAAAAAAAACTAATATCTTATGGTAACGAAAACCATTGAATCATAAATCTGGCTTAATAATAGACAGTGTATTCCGCCAAACTGAGCCATATCATTTAATCGGAGCCAACAAACATAGGAAAAGTAGAATGAGGCTAATTTTAACATTTCCAATGCTTGTAATGACCGCCTCCGCTGTTTATGTCGGACATAGCCGCGCTAAAACTGTAATAAAATAAAAAGCCCCAATTTCAAATAAATAGGTGCCATTGAGATACCTTAGCACGAGATTGGACTTTCCAGCGGCAGGAATGACCCCGCGTTTCGAATAATGTAACAAATTTCGGTAATTTAAAAGCGGCCCCCACTCGGTAATGGTCTACGAATTTAACTTTACGCTGGGAAGGCGTGGATTTTTTCACCTTGGAAAGTGCCAGTATCGATGTAGTAAAGGCTTACATAAATATAGCGAAGTTTCGCATCTGCGGCGGCAATGAAATTCGCTTAATTCAACTGACCAGACCGAAACATTCGGAGAGATATTATTATTGTTTCATTTGGTTCCTTCCCGATTTCCAGTCACCTCTTATACGCTTTTCGTATGTTTTTGTAATCTCCGCGGAGAAAATCATCACAATTCAACACAATTCTTTCTGAATCAAATTTTCACTTTTTACAATACTCGAAAGTATAGTCGTTGCGATTCCAGCAAAATTCCGCGCAGATTTGAACACGCACATAACCGGTTTGTAGGAACCGTCAAAACCGGTAGCAAATAAATAAAATTAAGTAACAAATTTACATTGTGAATAAAACTTTTCAAAACAAAATTAATACTGTTAGGTCAGATTGTTTCATTGACAGAATAGTTTTTTTTCCAGGTGCTCAGCCAGTGCGACTATGGCATCCCTAATTGGGGAAAGTTGTGAAGGATGAAAAGAAGGATTGTTGGAAAGCGTCTTGCTATTTTGATCTGGTCACCAAAGACGTTAAATAGCATTTCAATTTTCAAAGTTTCGATTCTGAATGATGGTCATCTACCAGGGCGATACTGAAAGTATGTACCTAGCACCCTCATAACACTTGTGCTATGTATATGTGGATATGCTAACCTTACTATTCGGCATCCCGGGATTTGAATTTCCTGTATATGTTATTTATATAAAGTTCATATTTCCTACTCATCTCTAATATGTACAGTGGTGCCTCACACAACGAACTTAATTCGTTCCAGGAGCAAGTTCGTTATGCGAAAAGTTCGTTATGTGAAACGCGTTTTCCCATAACAATACATGTTAAAAAAAATAATTCGTTCTATAGCATAAAATATGGTAAGATGACATAAAAAAAAGATAAATTTTTTGTTATTATTTTTATTTAGATACATCTAAAAACATAATGAAAAAACTTTTCTGCTTCTTTTTTATCAGCACTGCCAGCCTCACCATGCATATTAACGCTGTGGATTCCATACCTTTTCTTAAATCTAAAAAACCACCCCCTGCTGGCTTTGAAATCTTCTTTATTATCTTGATTGCTGCTACTTCCAGGGATGTTTTTCTTTAGATCTTCATAAATTATCTTGGCCTTGTGACAGATAATATCTTGGGTTGTTACGTCACCTTTCACCTGCCTGTCCTTAATCCAAATCGCTAATAGCCTCTCCATTTCCTCGTGGATTGAAGATCTATGTTTTTCATTAAATAGTTTTGATACTCCTTTGGCTACTTTGGCTGATTTTATTGCATCCTTGTTTGTCAAAATGGTGAAAATGGTGGTCTTGTTGAGGCCAAACTCTTTGACGAGGTCACACTGTTTTACCCCACATTCACTCCTTCTAATTATTTCCTGTTTCATTTCAAGAGAAATCACCTTCCTGCTTTTTTTAGAACCCATCATATAAAAAAAATGTTAGTTTATCTTAAAAGGACGACTGCCGTGATACGTGTGCGATTTAATTCGTAATGAAGAACGATTGCTGTGATACGTGCGTAAGTTAAGCGTACTACGCAGTGACTAACGAGTCTAACGACTGCCTGCGCGGGAGGATGCAATTAATCGGCAGTGATCGTAGAAGATCGGGCGACTTCGTTGTAATGATGAACGATTGCTGCGACACGTGCGTAAGTTAAGCGTACTGCTCAGTGACTAACGACTGCCTGCGCGGAAGGATGCAATAAATCGGCAGTGATCGTGTGAAGTGGGCGACTTCGTTGTGTGAAGCGAAGTTCGTTGTGTGAAGCGAAGTTCGTTGTATGAATCGTGAAATGAACGAAAAGGAAGTTCGTTGTGTGCAGCGTTCGCTGTGCGAGGCGTTCGTTATGCGAGGCATCACTGTATATGTATTTTGTATACGACTACCCCAACCCCTACCCCCCTACCCCTACCCCTACCCCTACCCCCACCCCTACCCCTACCTCTACCCCCACCCCACCCCCCTACCCCTACCTCTACCCCCACCCCTACCCCCACCCCTCTACCTCTACCCCTTACCCCTACCCCCTACCCTACCCTACCCCTAACCCCACCCCACTCCCTACCCCAAACCTACCCCTCTCTACACCTACCCCTACCCCCACCCTGGCCCTCTTACCCACCTTAAATCATTAACCCTTACCCCTACCCTTGCCCAGCACCCTTACCTTTACCACGGTTACTCCCTCTACCCCTTTCATCCCAGCATTCATACAATATCCTCATCAGCCGTTCAATTTCAATCATAGTAAACACAGTTCCTAAATATACAAACTCATCCACTTGCTCCAAGCATTCATAAGTCGTCCATAATATATATATATTTTTTTTAAATGTAACCATAAATGAACTTTCTGTAACGTCGCAGAACATTTTAAAACGAAAAAGCATCAGGGCAATCAATATTCGAGATTATTGCGACTCGTAGAGCAGATTTCGAAATTTGAACGTGTTTCAAATGAAGCCGATATCTCGAATAAAACTATCCTTCCCAGTGCGTTTCTTTTATTAACATAAATTTAACCCTCTGCGGCCTCCGGTGACCTCGGAAGTCAAGTTTAAGTATACCACATTGTTACTGTTAAAAACTACATTGTACTGTTTTAATTAGACCCCATAACCCAACCCAGTGCTGAAATAATGCGTTATAATGAAACATACATACATACGCACTCCTAATTTATTTATTAGACTTTATTCTTAACTATTCTTCCGACATTTTCATCATTCACAAACAATGTGTTTTGTCGCACAGTCAAAGCACAACAGTCTCAACACAATCAAACAAATGTTCTCCGTGTGTTCTTTGAAATTCTAATCAAACAATTTATTTCTTCGCTCAGTGGATTTGAATTCCCTTCTTTGATTTTTTTTTCTTCTTACTGAATTTGAATAATATATAACGAAGTGCATGACCTTAGTCTCATTTTATTTACGGTTAAATAAATATTGTGTAGCATAATATCCAATAATGGTAATGACGGTGCGGACTGAAAATAGTTGCCTTGACTTAGAAATTTAAGGCTGTTAAGAGTTTCAAGACGCCTACGTTTATAGTTGGCGATTTTATTTTTTACTTGCAAATAGATTTCAAAATATTAAAAAAAAATCTACTTCTCCAAAATGAACTCTTAGTTATTAAAAAACATTCGACAAAATTTATTATTTTTAAATTCCTTATTACTGAAGGCAGTGGCGGTTCGTGGCATCTCATTGGTAGTTAAATCGAGGATTAAAAAGGTAAGAAAAAAATTTCTTCTGCATTATTAAAAAAAAAACTATGCTGCTCTTTATATATAAGGTATATATTTGTTCCTAGATCTGAAGAAATTTCATCAAATCACTGCACCAAAAATTAGCGACCTAGTAAATGATAAGCAATTCGGCGATTCATTAAAACGTCCGTGGTTAATAAATAATATAATGTAGTAGGGTATAAAAAATAGTTTTAAATACGAAAATCACAACTTACTGTTTTAATAAATTTATATAAAAAACGTAACAACCTCAGTAAATAATTTACTTTAATAACGACTAATAACGGGAAAAATCTGTTAATTGTTACAAAATACTATTCCGTACAAATATGTTGTTAACAAATCTACATATAGATAGATACGCACACGGTTGCCTTGTAGTTTCCGAGGATTGAACGCTCGGCACGATTTCCTGCCGAACCCTACGAGAATGACAATCTATGAACTATTTCTTAGGACAGAAAGCCCAATAAACGCTGAATTTATAACGCTCATATGGAATTCATTTCTGACTACCTCTCGGGCAGTTTTACCAATGCGGATGTGTGGATTTTTTAGCACCGAATTAGAATGGCGCTCTGCTTAAAGTGTGGTTAAATACTTATGATACGTGTGTTTTATTTTCTTATCTTTTTTCTTCATAAGCGTACTTACAGAAAATCACCGCAGGACTCGTAATTAACAGTCGTGATTTTATAAGTACGAGTATACCATTAAATGACCGACGGGAAGGTTTGGCAAATTTAACCAATTACCGAATGAGGGATATAAGAAGCCTAGTTTGGAAGTACCTGACTATTCATATTGGACACTAAACAAAGCAAATCTATTATCGAAATGAAGATGTTTTGTAGTTGGATGATAAAAAAAATTCTACCCCGAATTTAAGAGGGGAACCCATTTCATAATTTAAATTAGACGTTTGGGCAATAAAAATTACTGCTCTCAACACTAGCGATCAAAGTTGTGCAAAAGTATTGCGAAATTAATGAATCAGTCGAATTAATTGATCGAAAATGCACTTGCGCTACCTTAACATAAATACATTCTTCTATCAATTTACATATTGTGCGATTTCTAGTGGCGTGCATTGCTCTATTGCTGCGAGTAGTTTTTTTGTGATTTTTCTATTCATAGGTCAAAATATTTGTATGAAGTCATTGAAACTCTGCGGCGTATCATGTAGTAGCTGGAAAAAAACTCAGAAAACACAATCACTTGTTACAACGATAGAAAGGGATACTAGGTGATAGTTCTCTTTAGCCAAATATTTTTTAATAAATTATTTCCTCCACAGATGGCGGCGCCGCGAAAATCTTTTATTTTGTTATCCTTTAACGTAGTCGTGTTAGAAACTAAAAATACTGAGAATTTATGAAAAAAGTAAGAGCATTTAGTGAAGAGATAACATTTTTTTTAAATGTGTTAATTAGCTAACAGTGCAGTCTTACTATTTCACAGCGTTAGTGCAAGCAGGATTTTCGTTATGTATCCCGCAAAAAAATGTATTGCTACAAATCAGGTTGGTAGTAAAAGCATTTTTTTTAAATGAAACAATTTATCAATGTAAACGATCGTGAAAAAAAAACTTCATAATTTTTTTTGAAAAGTACATATTGATCAGAGATTTGTTTTGCAGATTTTTAAATGTACGTTTTTTTTTAATTTTTAGGTTTTGTTTTTCTTGCGGAAGGTACAGCTTTTCAGGCTTTATAGACTATTTTCTAATTTATTCATAATCCCCAAGTGGCTTGTAATGAACAACTTAATATTTGTTAATACTATCTCCTTCAATTATTAAATATTTCAATGAGGTTTATGAGCTTCTATAAGTTATTACAATTAATTAAATATTCATTCTAGACTTGTTGAAAAGTCAACAGATAAATAAAAATTGGATCGGTATATCCGAGACACTATCTAGATAGCAAATACATTCGGGTAGAACTTTGCATACATACAAAAAGATAGCAGTCAATAATAAGAGGATAATATTGGTAAGTCTTAAAATTGAAGTATGATAAAATGCTGGGATTTATAATTCGTATTTCAAAGTCTTAACGCAGCATAAAGACTGTATTCCCTTTACACCGCGTGCATCCGCCTTCACTTACACACCGATATGGACACCTTTATACCAAGCCCATATTGAAATGCACATGAATTCAACATAAATTCTTTAAGCCTATAAATTATAAATTTAATTTACAAATAATACCGAATCCTTAAAATTCCATAGCTTAATCACGCTCCAAACGCGACGCTTAATATTTGATCAAATCCTGTTATTTAAAATTATGAATAATAGCCTGGACTCGCCAGAGCTCATTAACTTTATAAACATTCACACACCGTCAAGACAAACCCGACAAACCGATTTTTTTATTTGCCCGCATGAGGACCAATCTTAGGATAAATTCTCCAATTCCCCGTTGTTGTGCGCAATATAACGCACAATATCAACATTCTTCACAATACCCTTTCAAAATATCGAACCGAAGTAATAAGTACGACCACAAATTGATGCACCAGTATAAAATGTATCGAGAGCATCTCCTGTCCCGATCCCATCGTCCTCTTCCTTTCCCCCTTCTTTCTTATTTTGTATTTTCTGTGTCTTGTTAGCTTCATAAATAAAAATTCAGTACTTAACCACTGTTAGCACAAGAAAATTTGTTGGCTTACCTTCTGTTAAACTTCATTTGTATTAAAAAATGTTTTTTTTTTCGGAAATAAATAAACAAACGATTTCTATAAAACTGACATAAAATAATAAGATTTCAATAATTCAGTGGCTAGAGCGTTGCCCTGGTAAGGCAGAGTTCGGTTCCCAGACGCGACTGATTTCTTTTTATTTTCTGTGTCGTTTTCTGCTTCATATTTCATTTGAGATTTGTTAATATTATCTCCTTCAATGATTAAACAATCAGAATCAGGTTTATAAGTTTTAATAAATTACTCCAATAAATTGAAGAATATTCACAAAATTAACTCGGCTAAGCGAATATTAATAACAATCTAAATCATGAAAATCGATAGAAAAATGTATTTATAAAATACCGTATGTAAAGTTTTTCTGTCCAGTGCCAGGAAACATTTCTCCCTCTTCCTGTGTCAACTGTGGTTAGAGGTGCATAAATGTGGAGATAATCTTCTCTACCCTGTGAGCGGGCTGCCTATTGCTACTGTGTGGCTTTTATTTAATTTATTTCAAAGAATTCTAAACTGTTTTATATGCTATCGGCACTTGCTGATAGCAATCTTATTAAGACCGCTCACTAAGGTAATGGAGGGTATAAGATGAAATTTGGGCGGAGATGGAGGGGGCCGGTGCTGGGGGTCCAGCGGCCGAGGTTAGAGATAGTATTTATAATAGAGTAGTAGAACTGCGTTGTCGATTTATGACTCATCTAATACTTTAACTAGAATTACAAATATTACTTAACGTTTCTTCCACCCTATTTAGAATAACATATAGCTTGAATAAAATATTAATATTAGTGCTTGTATTACCACTGGTCTTCTATCATATATTATTCCTCTAGGAACGCATTCCTGGGCACATTATAACTCCGTTCTAACGAGATCAAACATATGACATCTTCCCGGCAATCTAATTATAGTGGTTCCTTTGTGACGGCGGAGAGCAGGCGGTAGAATGCTCCACCAAGCTACAGGAGGTACAGCCGCAGCCAACCCCGGGGCGTTCTCGTCAGGGGCGCGTCGGACGTCGAATTGGCCCCAGTGTGTTACAGGAATCTAGTACCACAGATGTGAATCCCCGAAATCAGAAAAGCATCTGTTTGGCATAATGATGGTTATAGATTTAATACAGTTTGCGATTGAATTATTCCTGTACATAACACGGTTAATTAATTTTGTGAAGGGTGCAATATAAGTTGTTCTGAAGATTTACAAGAAATTGTTTACAAAACTTGCATAACCGTTTTAGTTCTAATTTTATTATTTTCTTTAGTTCTAATATGAAACTCTGTTATTACGTAGGTACTCGTAAAAGCCAACTAATCATTGTGAACCACCTCCTGACTTATGGGTATGTAAATAGAGTCTACGTTCCTTGGAAAATCGGTGTAAGATATTGTTCTCGCACGTGAAATATGAAGGGGGGTGAAGCGGTTGTCGATTCGCCCGAATCATTCCGACCGCGAACGAACTCATCGAACGTCGCCGCACGGCCGGCTTGCCACTACGCCACAGCTTTGGAGCATTTACCAACGTCAAGTGCTCCCTGAGTTTTTTAAACATTAAAAAAGCCAATTTACACGATAATTATTATGATAAAACCAATGAAAGATTACACAATTGGTTTCTTTATCTTTTCCAGAACGACTTGTCTAGTCATGAAGGACTTTTGCAGTTATCATTGGAGATCCGTAACCGGCGAGCGCTTGTAATCGACTGAAGCCGTGTTATCTATATGATGTCTATTTAAGCTTGTTACACACAGTTAATATAATATCATAATATATTTGTGGGGGGAGGGGGTACGCTCGCAATATAATTGCGATAGATGTATTATAGTACCCGTGTGTGATGACTATATGGGGATATGCAACGCCCACAAATTTTATTAACTGGATGTTACAAGCATTAGTCTATTTACATTACCATAATGTCTCTTCATAAACCGTTGCAGCATTTAACCTGTTTCGTGCGATATGTTGTTTAAGTAGCCTAAAATACCTATTTAAACTAAATAATCTTTTTTTAATCAAAGGGTAATGAACATCTCTATGTAGTACGCTGTAGAGTTTTGTTTTTAATTATGTAATTATTATAAAATATAGCCTACAGAAGAAGAAATGACGTCATAATGTTAAAATAAACTTTGTAATTTGTAACTCAGTGGAAGCTTTATTTTAATCACTATTAAATGACCTGTAAATAAGATGATTGTATAAAAAAGGACTTCAAAATAAGTTTTTAATTTTGCACAAACTACTATAACGCCAATAATTTAAATCGATTAACCGTAAGACGAAATGTGTGTGTATTTTGATTGGTGGTAGGAAACACTATGGTTGCAATATATATGTGGAATAATTTTCTCGTTTTATCCGCGTAATGTAGTTCTTAGAAGGGCTTTTTAACTCCTGACGTTTCGAACAAACAACACTGTCCATCTTAAAAACCTTATGTCTTGATTTTTGTGAGTGCAAATCATTTTAATACCTAGCTCCACTCTTTTATCAACACGCGTGCTTCGCCCTAGACTATTAAAATGATTTGCACTCGATTAGGTCTTAACTTCTGGATTGAACGGACACGCGCAAGTGATCAGTTCAAATCAAACATCAGTAGTTAAAAAGTCCTTCTAAGGGCTACATTACGCGGGTAAACCGAGAAAAACTTCTACATCTTACACCTGAAAACCTTGAAAATCTCAACCATAACATATATATATATATATATATATATATATATATATAAAAAATATAAATGTTTGTCTCTCTGTCTGTCCTCAATTTTCTCGAAAATTTATCGACCGGTTTCGCTGAAAATAGCACAGTTTGTTTTTATTAGTGCCAGGAAGGTTTAGAAATTAGTTTGAATGAAATCCAATATGTTAAACTGTTGATATAACGTATTAAAATTAGTATGAAAAATATTCAACCCGCCTGGTTCTATTGAGGTTAGCCCATAGATATACCACTCTGGTTAGACACAGATTACACATTCAAAAGAAGATGATTTGTTTGGGTTGAATATTTTCAAAATTGAAAATACAATTAGGTACCTATTTAAGAACTTAATTATTTAGATACATTTTGAAAAAATAAATGTTTGGAACGAAATAAACTTTTCGAATGAATGTTTCTCTGTTTCTTAGTTTAGATATGATAATAGTTGTCACAGGGCATTACTTTCGCTGTCAAATCAATTATGGCACCCAAACGACAAGCAAGAATTCACGACTTCATAATTTTATTATGAACAAAAAAAATATCCCTAGCAAGGCCGGGTACACATCAGCTAGCACATTATCATTATTTCAGATGTGATGTGAGCACGCAACGTAACGTCTAATTCTAAAATTCAAAAGTACGTAAATCTTATTTTCATGATGAATTTATGCCGTTCTTCTTACAATAGTTCATGTTGCAATGATCAGCATAGTTTCACTTCTGTTTATTTTTTACTTATATTTTATTAAAATATCTACATGATTTTTCACAGGTTTGTGCTAGTTTATAATATCGTTAAAAAGTAATTTGTTCATTCCTGACATACTGCTTTACATGAGGGGTTATACCTAATATTATTATTAACTCAGTATTTATGGTCAAATAGCTAAAAGATCGTTTTTTATTTTTATTTTTATTTATTTATTTTTGGGAAAATTAACAGCAATTCCATAATGTTCACATATATATAACAATAAAAACAATAAATTATGCCAATTGTAAATTTTCCTCTGCTGATGATAAATACTATGAGTAAAGTGTGACAATGTACAGTTTTTCATCAATTAGCTTAAACTATGTCAGTCGGGGGAGGGAAAGGTGGATGGGAACATAGGAGTGGGATAAAGGTAAAAAGGTGGTTTAAGTTAAGTAGTTTGAGAGTGGTCGCATTACGGATTTTAATTAAATATCACGTGTAGTTGAGTTAAAAATGTCAGTATGGTAATAATTTTATTTAATTTATCATAGTTAATAAGTAGAAAAAATCAAATATTGTGTTAACTTTTCATAATTCTTACATTTTATAATAAGAGTCGGAATCATTAAACTCGTATTCTCTGGAGATAGTAACTTTATAATAATTACCAATTCGCCTCTGGATTCATCTCTATCAGCTTTTAGCACAGTTACAGAGACGGAAACGCAACAAAGGACCAGGGTAGCTGAATACAGATGGAAATGATGAAAATGAGACGGATATTCCCATGTGACATTGCTACTACACCAATAAAACTTGTGCGATGAGAATTGTGACGTTGGGATATTAACTGCCAGTTATATTATCATTATTATTAAAATAACCTGACGTATACTTGCTTTGCTTACTTACGGAGCTATCTGAAATTTACATCCGTTATATTACAGTCTCCACTTTATTAATTAAACAATAACCAAATAGAAACAATTAAAAAAATAATAACAAAAATTATCTTTGCTGCAGGTCATCTATACGATCACAGAGAAGATATTCAACAGATGGGATTTAATAAGTCAGACGAAGAAGCCAAATTTAGCAGGGTAAGGAGTGAGCCTGAAGGCATGTCCTTTTCAGTGATTTACCAATAAATAAATCAAAACATTATGCAGGCAACTCGTATTGTACCGCAAAGTATTAGTATTTACTCTTCGAAGTATTAGTGTTTACTTTCCCTAGCTGCCGTGCTTATATCCAAAACTAACCCAAGGCGCCAATTTAGGTAAAATGGCAAAAGATTTGGCTTGTTTACATAAACATAATATTTTGTTAGAGTATTTAGTTTGACCCTTTTAGAAATGTTTACTCATTTACATATCGCAGGAAACGATAAAGTGAACGCTTTCGCGTCGTCGTCATTCCGATTTGACAAGATTGTTTCACAAAACTATTAAGAATTATATTGAATAAGCTTAAAATTAAGTAAAATGACAATTTCTTGTGGAATGTAATGCGAAATTTTCGATTATTCTCACTCTCACTTCTATTTTGACACCATTTGAATGCATAAGAATGCGTTAATTAGATTTATTGATTTTACTGTAATACTCATTCAGCTTTTAAAGCTCGTTTTAAATAGAATAAGTAAGTTGTTGGTTTCATCAAATCATTATGCTAGGGTGAAAATTCACCATATTTTACGACCCTTTCATATATTTCTGACGGAAACAAAAAAACAACTTTGATGCCAATACCTCTACATAAAAAAAAATTATTAGATTTCACCTAAAATTTTAATTATTTTTACTTACAAGTTATTCCATACCGACATACTACTATGACCCCTTGACACCTGCAATACTATTTCCACATATAGAGCATATTTCGATTTTTATATGATTTATTTTCAGAGTTCCTAAACATGAGTTTACCGTCTCTATCATGGATTATATAGAGTTACTTTACATGGAATTTTAAGATGTTTTCGGGAAAATGAAAATTAAAAACAGCAGGATTTCACTCCTTATTTGTTCGTATTTAAAGATGTCATTCTCGCTATATTTAGCGAGAGAGTTTATGGAAGAATTTTTCAGATTGTGTAATTATTAAATCCTTTATCAGAGGAATGTTTGTGTTTTTGTGGAGGGTGGAAACTCTGATCTACTTAATTCAACCCTATCCGAATAGCTTTTTTTGCAGGGTGTTTGAACTGCGTACCCCCAAATAGGTGCAGCGTGTGTAAAGCTCGGCCTTACGGTCGTCTTGTTAAGTAGTAATTTATTGTCTGATGATACCTAGCATGGGGTAGAGTGCGGCTATTGACTTATTCGCTAAATTTATTTTTTCCTAAATATGTTTTGCCGACTTTAATTTAGAGATTAGTCGAAATTATTTCATAGATTTTTCCCATGGTACCTTTTCCCCAAACAGTATTATATGGAGGGACACTTTTAGTGGGATTTATTGAGATTCTCCATTTTTTACAATAATCTTCGATTAATGTAGCTTGGGGCAGTACACGGCGTATAGCAGTGGTTGCGACAGTCGAACTTAAAAACTAACTTTGTGTTGTAAATGTTGTTAATGTTAATTATTTACCTTAAATATTTAAGTATGTTAATTTCTAAAAACTGTACTACAAGTTTTGCATGTGATCCGACACAAAGAGTTCCTTAACTCGTGAGAATAGAATGCATTATATATTGTATACTTTTTGTTAAAAAAAAAATTAAAAAGTAAATAAAATAAAGAAATTTAAAAAAATATATATATAAAAAACAAAAAAACTTGAGAACATATATACCATGTTTCGTAGTTGATAGCACTTTTAGCTATTACATAGCTACTAAACGGCTTCTCAAAATTTCGATCGAAATTTACAGGAAACATCGTAAAACCAAACACGGAAAACACTCGACCGTTGAATTAATAATATTTAATTTTTTCGATTCTCATTATTTATTCGAACTGCGGAAATCCAAGTTTTCCAAAATACATTAAATAAACATTAACGGGGTTTCAAAAACAATATTATTCGCTGCTAAACAAATATTAGAAACTCCAATGGCGGTTATTTCCGCAAATTAGCCCCCTGAATCCTACCGGAAATGTACATGTTACTTCTATTGTGCTTCCATAAAAACGATCAATTATTGATTGTACGCTCAATAATGACCAGTGTCTTGGCTTTATATCATCTAAAAGCTTACCACTATTTTATTTTTTATTTTAATTTTTTTTATGTGATACAACACAAGAGTCCTAGATCCTCCCAGCCGTCTGGAGCCAGTGAGATTATGACATCCCCGATCGGGGTATATTGTGAGGCTGGAGGTATTGAAGAAAGGAAAGAGACAGGGAAGAACGAAGGTCGGGAAGTATCTGGCTATTTAGATCTGGTCACCAAACACGGCTAAAGCCATTTAAAGCAACGTTTCGATACTGAATAGTGGTCTTTCACTAGGGCGATACTGACAGTATCTACCACTCTGTAACGTGCCCCAAATGTACTACATATTATTTTTAATGAATAAATTGTTAAATAACAAATTGCCGGGATTTGAACCCGCGATCTCTGGATTCGTAACCGAGGATCGTTACAACTCAACCACGAAGATCGTCATAGATTTGACCAGTAGATACTAATCTTTGTTTATTTATTTTTAATGTAATAAATTGACATATAATAGATTTAATAATACGGATATATTATTTCAAAAGCTAATTACAAAAGATATACAGGGTCTGTCGTAAAAGAATCGAGAACAAATTTTTTTCAGAAAATTTATTGCTAATAAACGTACAAACAATTAATATTCTTCAAAATACGCCTCTTGGGCGTCAATCCACTTTTGGTAGCGTTTCTTCCATTCTTGGAAGTCACCCTGGAAGGCAGAAGACGGAACCCCCTTAATCCTTTCCAGCAACCGTTTAAGGACGGACACTCAGACTGTAACACTTCACTCACATTCGTGACGTTGTCATCAGTTTTGGAAGTTGACGGTCGTCCAACGTTTTGGAATTGTTTGTGCCACTCGTAAACCCTTTCCTGTGACATGGCTACATCTCCGAAGGCTTCCCGAATCATGGCCAGGGTCTCGAAACCGGTTTTTTAAGCCGAACGCAAAATTTGATGGCTGCCCGCTGCTCCAGCAAACGTTGCATCTTGATTTCCGACGCGATGACAAAACATACTTTGCGAGGATCACTGTGCTAGCTTTACCGTTACTCGGAGATGATTAATTTTGTAGAGCGTTTGATAGCTGCGACTCCTCCCTACCATCCCCACTACTCGGCGCATCCCGCTACCCATTACTCGGTACTTTTGCGACAGACCCTGTATATGTTTTTAACTACCCAATACCTGTATGATTTATATAAATATTAGTTTTTCTAGCAAATTTCTAAAATTTTGACTATAAATCAACGAAACGAATTACAGGCAGGTGAAAAGATGATGTTATTGAGTTTTTTTTAAATCCATGATAATCCAGAAAAAGCAACGCACTTATTGGCAAGAGAATAAGTCAAATTCCAACAGCTTCGCAAAAACTGCTAATAATTTTCCTATGTATTTAGAATCTCCATATAAAAAAATTATATTTTTCTGTCTGTCCTCAATTTTCCCAAAAATCACTAGACCGGTTTGTTCTTATTAGTGACGGAAAGGTTTAAAGAGTAGTTTGAAATCCAATAGGTAAAACTGTTGGTAAAATTAGTATGAAAAATATTGAGCCCGCCATGTTGTATTAGGGTTAGCCAATAGATATGCCACTCTGGTTAGCCACAGATTACATGTTCAAAAGAAAAAGGTATGTTTGGGTAGAATATTTTAAAATTGGAAAACACAAATAAGTACCTACTTAATAACTTTATTATTTAGATATATTTTGACGAAATAAATGTTTGGAAAAAAATAAAATTTTCAAATTAATGTTTCTTTGTTTAGATATGGTAAAAGCCAGACAAAGGCATTACTTTCGCTGCCAAATCAATTATGGCACCCAAGCGGCAAGCAAGAATTCACAACTTCATAACTTTATTCCAAAAAAAAAAGAAAATCCCAGCAAGGCCGGATACACATCAGCTATAGTCTTATAAATTGGTAACTTCTATTCTAATTAGCATCCATAATAAAATAAAGCCTGTTCGAAAATCTCCCCAATCCGGAAATACTATGAGTTACCGGATACCTTAAATTTGTTTATTAATACGCATTTAAATTCAGTCCTGAAATTCAGACTTAATACTGAATGTAATAATAACGTATTTTCTTAAATGAGCTGTATTTTAAACAGAGAACCTTCTTGTGAAACTTTATCTGCACGTTTCATTGTAAAAAAAAATCATTCATATTGCAGCATTAATAAATAAGAAACATAAATAATATTAACCCATCCCGACCAATGGATGACCGCCGAAACGGGAGCTGTCGCTATATTAGCGGTTTTCCTGACAGGAATAAGGTTTTCATATAGATAGATTGCTAACTATTAGAAAACGAAAATTCGGCTCTTTTAATTTTACGGTAAAAAATCACGAAGTTCGTGGGAATTTGAATTATGACGGGGGTCAAAGGAACAAAGTAGCTACTTGGATTCATTTCATGAAAAACGTGCTCCACAACACAGATAAATTCCAGGTTTGGAGGATTTTTTATAGAATGTATATACACTAAAGTAAACTTCACAATTCGTATCCTATAGAGCTAGGATAAATCACTTTTAAAATGCTCTCTCCGTGTGTTGTTTTTTACACATGTCAGCACCAATTTAGCATAATAATATGCTCAAGACAAATATTTTGATACTGATTATATCTATCTAGTCAGATTTTCCAAAAAGTCATTTCAGATGTGAATCATTTATCAATAAGTAAAATCTGTCATCAGTGTGAATGTATTAAATTTATTGACTACGTGTCCCTAAAGAGAACATCGAGATAGAAGTTTTTATGAGAAAATTCATGCTTGTGAGATAATAATTATTTGTACAAACGACAAATGATAAATCTGATTATGTGGGAACTGAAAAATGGACATATTTATAATTTTTTCAAAAGATTGGTATTCACTTTGTGGCGTCGTTATTATTAAGTGAATTAAAAATATTTTAATTGTTTATTATTAAATTATTTTCAATTTTTAATTATTAATTATTTTTATTGATATTTAAAAACCTCATTTTAATATTTAATTATTGTAGAAAATAATATTAACATAACCCAAATGAGAATAATATTTACAAATCTTGAATTTGAGATATGATATCGATGAAAATGACATAAATTGAACTAGTCTCATTAGCTTAGTTGGTTAAGCGGTTGACCCGGATAGGCACAGGTCCTGGGTTCGAGTCCCAGATGCGATTGAAATCTTTTGTTTTCAGTCGGTTTTTTTTCCGTTTTCATGTTTCATTTGGGTTATGTTAATATTATTTTCTACTGTAATTATATATTAAATTATTTATTTATTTTAATATTAATTAATGTTTGTATAAGTAATAATAATTATTCTGAATTTGACAATCACATTTTGGAAACCAATCATTATTTTGATATAAATAAAAGTTTCAAAAATTTACATACAAATACAATCGGTTTACAATTAGACAAATTTGAAATTTTAGAAATTAGAAAAAGTGTTAATAGTCAATTTAATATAATTAATTCAAAAATATATTTTTTTTGAATAGCGCTTTAATTCATTTTCATAAAATAATTTTTCTTTAACGTTTTTGACTTTATCGTCGGATGTAAATCCGAGACACTGTTTAAGTTTGCAATTGAGTTCGGGTAGAACTTTGTAAACATCATAAAAATAGCTGCCAATAATGAGATTAACAAATGGAAGATAATATTCACAAATCTTGAATTTGAGATATGATATCGATGAAGATGACACAAATTGAACTTGTCTCATTAGCTAAGTCGGTTGAGCGTTGCCCCGGATAGGCATAGGACCTGGGTTCGAGTCCCAGATGCGACTGAAATATTTTTAGTTTCTGTCCTTTTATCCGGTTTCATCTTTCATTTAGGTTATGTTAATATTATCTTCTTCAATGGCTAAATATTTATGTATGACTCTCATTATTTTATACCTTACGTTAGTTATAATATAGTCCCAGTCAGTCAGTCAGTAGTTGAAGTGGTTCAAAATAAATGTATGTGTTTATATTACACTTACAAAGTTCTGCTACTGAACAATTATCGTTTATCTACTCGTTTCAGATGTTTAGTTTTCCATAAGCATTGAACCTATAAACGCACCGGAACATATACCTATATTTTCACCATTTATAATGTTCGCTTCGTCCTGCTCACATTCGTATTTCATGATGTATTTCCTTTTTCAATAGTCCCTAATACCCAATGGCGTCTGTTGCTACATGTCCAAAGAAAGGCTGTGTGTGTTGTATCTAATTTCAAAACTAACGTTCGATTGTGCAAAAAAATACAAGCAATGTGAACGGTGTTTTACAGCTTTACTGCAAGCATTATGCGGACGCATGGCTTTACGTTATGTATCCCGCTAAAAAAAACTGGATTGGGAAGTCAAAAGTACCGCCAGAGTCCGGTTGCAACTAACAAACATAAATTGGGCAAAGAGAAAAAATATTTTATTGATGTAGAATGATTGTGATCTATTGAAAATGTGATATTTGTATATTTTTTTTTATTTTTCTGTTTTGGAAGTTTATCTACTACATACATTTTCTACTTAATGTTATTACTTTGCCACCGGTTTCGACACATCCGTGTCATTCACTAGCGTTCTTAAAACAAGTACAGAAATAATTAGACATTATTAGGTGAAGTTGGTGGGAGTGGGAGCGGTGATTTGGAGAGGGAGGAAGGACGGTGAGAGGAATCAAAATAACAAGGAAATATGGTTAACAGGTTGATATTATTTTGTTTACTGAAATATTGTTTTTTTAATATTTTTTATTTGTTAAGTTTCTAATGCGCACAATTGTATATTAATATTTAAATCTTTAAACTTAATTTTTTCTTTATTGAAGCTATGATAATTGAAGTCTCCAATAAATTATTAGCAAACTCTAAATAGTTATTTTTTTGTACACAATTCCGTATTCACGAATGTGTCTAAACCGGAAGAAAAGTAATAAAGTTAAATGACAAATGTGCATAGTAGATAAAAATCTCAAAAAATATTTAGAAACTGTTACATAGTTAATGCCAAATAAATACAAAAAATATTTTATTTTATTTATTAAACTTTTTTCTTGGAATGGACATAGCTTTTTATCCTGTATAGACTGCACGCCACTGCTAGTACCCACGTTTTAAAAAAAGAGTAATAAACATTTCTGTTTTACGAATAACCTAACAATATTTCCTGTATTATAAGCAGAAATATTGTGTGTGCAATGATGGAGGACTAGCCAGTAGAGGGTTAAACCCGCCACAACTGGGTGCGAACCCGACGCCTTGGAATACTCGGCCACTCGGTTAATACTTATACTGATAAATCCAATTTGTTTGATATTAATTTGTAATAAATAAATCATCAACCTGATAAATATCAAACACCATTATAACATATATATGAAACCTCGACAAGTGGAATCCTTGCCTAGTCGAATTGCTTACAGGTATGTTCAGCCAGAACAGCTCAGTGGAAGTTCCAAGGTTTACGTTTCACCAACGACTAATACCATTACTGTCGGTTGTACCCCTATAACGTCACCTGGACATGTTTAAATATCACCCCTTGAAGCTCAAAGAGAGAGAGAGATATCCCGCCACCCCGGGGCCGTTTAGAGAACTCAGCACATACTCGTAAACACACGACAAGATTTACAGAAAACATACTAATACCACAAGCCAACAAAACTATATATTTCAAAAATGACCTTACTACATGGCAATTGAAGTATTCAACAACCTTCCACACAACATCAAACAAACACACAATCTACTTCTAGTTAAATCATCACTTAAAACATTCCTTCTGATTAAATATCACTTCACCTTAAACGAGCGTTTTGAACACATAAATAGAACGCACTTAGATAACTTCTCTATATTTTATACATAGATATACCTATAAGCTATACCATTTGTACTTTTTACTTTTATTGTACAATGGAGATTGTTTATTTTTGAATTTTCTGCTCTACAAGCGCCATGGAGGTAATATTTCACAAAAATAGCAATGTTTAAATATTTATTGCAAGAAAGCAATTATTATTGCAAGAAAGGAGTGCAAGGAGAATATTCTACGCGAAAGTGAATGGTAGAAGTCGGAGATTCCCGATAAGGACATGGCACGATCAAATGAATGAGTGCTCGATTCGGGTCATGTCAAGAGTCAGAATAATAGAAGAGTAAATATGAGGCGATGTATGAATGTGAATAAAGCAAGGAGTGTGCGTGTGATAACAGATATATGTGGCATTTTATCCTCTCTGCCCACCTCTGCGGGGAAACGGTCTGTTCATTAGTTATTTAGCATCACAAATCTGCGATTCACGACCACGGAATAAACAGCAGACATGATCGCGCTGTGTACATATAAAAACGGTACTTTCGTGGGGAAGACTAAAATTTTAGAGGGGATTTGCTCTCAACATGGACATATTTTATATTTCAACGTATAAAACGTATAAAAAAAGAAACGTCCAATCAAATTTCCTGTAACAGACAAAATTATGAATTCTTGTCGAAGACATTGGAATTCTTCTTTGGAACTTACTAGAAAAACTTTTTAAATAATCTAATCGAACAAAATCTACGTTCCAAGCAATCCATAGTAACGAAAAAGTACGTGTTTGATTGTAACTCGTTTTTCTACATAAACAGAATACAGATTAGATAATAAAATACTGTTATTCATTCTTATCCGTACCGAGTAAAACTCTTCCCCTAGCACCTCAATTGCTTATCGACATGATAATATTCTTTCCATATCTTCAAGTAATTAAATATTATGATGTTATCACATAAATTGATCAAAATATTATTTAAAAATTAGTATTATCTAAGAATGTCAAGGAAGGTGCGTACTTGCTTAGATAATAGATAATAGATACCTTCAAATACAGATGTTACAAATAGTTAATTTGTAAATTGATAATTTGAGCAAGCAAACACCGAAAGATTTGATTGATTTTCTAATAAACATTATATGTTTTTGGTGATTAGATATAAAATTGAAATTCCAAAGTAAATTTTGCACAGGTAAGTATTTTATTTGTTTATTCTTCGGCATGCCAAGATGCAAGACAAAACTTGGCATGAGGGGTGACTCAGTTTTCCCACGTATTTAATCATTATAATTCCGTTTCCTGACTTTCCGCGCGTAAGAACATTATTTTGCTACCTGCTGGCGGTCTGGCGGCCAATTACCTTGCCCCCTCACGGAGCTTTGATAATAGCGCGGAGAGTGGGATGGCGCGCATTACCCATCACTGCTCGAGTAGAATGGCGGAAACGTACAGCAAAAAAAATGTATTTTAACGTTTGAGAAAAGAAACGTATCCCTGCACATAAGTAAACATATTACCTTTACGTGTCTTTTGACATGGCCATTGGCTGACTTGGCATCGCGTTTGTGTCCCACTCAGGCGCCGAGAGTTCAATACCTCGGCTAGTTAAGTCTTCCATTACGACAAAAGCAACACCATCCGCTTACTGTGGTGGTAGCAGGAATTTTTCAAATATTGTCAGGATATTCATAACCCGGGAATGTTTGTATTTCTTTTAAAAAAGAAGCTTTCTTCATAATGTATCAGTAATTCTCTTTTGTAAGCGACCTTCGTTGCTCTCTCCTAACTAAAGACGACGTTGGAGATATGATTTCTCTGAGTCACTCTATAATCGTGCCACACAGTTCAATAATATTGTTTTAGCACTAACGGAAAATATCCTTGTTTTGCTTCCACCCACTCAGATTAACGTTATATTTGATGGAAATCCTTTCAAGGTTATTTACTTATCTAGTTTGATACAAAATTTAATACTTCTGTAAATTTTCACCATAACTTTTGCTATCACGTTCACGTCGAAAAACTGTGCATGTAACTGGTAAAAATTCATCCAAGCCATACGAAGTATTTTGGTCGCTACTAAAATATACACGTATTTATTAATTATTAACTATTACTTCTGCATAAAATACTTAGATAGGATTGTTCCATTTTTACATAGGAAATAATCCAAGAAATTTTAATACTTGATTTAAGAAGCACCTAAAGTGTTTAATTAAAAGGAATTATTCTGATTTTAGCAACCATATTTTGGATCCAAATCATTCTTTTACATTTCAAATAAATATTACTGATAATCATTTTTTTTTAAATAGCCTACCTATCAAATTTAATTTCACATTACAATACCTATATTAAGAATATTATTGATAAATATTGTAACATTAATATGTATTTTTTATTTCCTTGATTTTGTTTATAATAAAAAATAAAATTAAAAAAATTAATTTTTAATATGAATTTATTACTTAATATTTTGTAATGATTTTTTTTCCAATTATTTTTACTTTTTTAATTAATTACTCACCTACTTTGTATGTTTGTAATTTGTACATTGTTACGTTATTATTTTCCTACGTTTATTATTTGTCTATTCTTGTCATTATATATTAGTATACTGTACATCCTGACGAGGAAAGTTTCGCATCCAAAACATGTTAATATTTACATATTAAATAGTTGTTCATATAATTAACTATTAATTTGTTCTCAACCGTATTTCCACCGTAAACTCAAAGTAAAGGGGGCTGATATGACAAGAGCGACATATAATATTTTTTATATGATGGATAATATTTTAACAATGATAGGTTCAACCTACGTATTTGCATTATCTTGCAGTGCGTTCATATGTGCATCAAAAGAAAATACCGCCAACGGGGAAACATGAGTGCATATTGGAGTGCATATATTATTATCAGAATATTACTCAGTACAATTGATTACACTGATTTTATGATTATTTTACTACGGTTGAATTTAAAATATTTAGATAGCAAACCACGTAACATATATTACATCATCTTACAACAAACACTCAACAAAAACCTATATTTTTAAAGGTAAAGTAAAAACAAAATATGAAATAGTTTTTCTAATATTTTACAAGAGTGAATTTCGTGAAAGTTTATTTAATTAATTTTACAGACTTGCAAATTGTACAATTTGGAAAACGGGTTGTTTATGTTCTTGTTTTCGGGTAGCAGTAAAATACACATGATTGTGGACGGAATATTTTACAGGGGGTGAATTGAAGATATGGGTGAAATAATAATTTGCCAAAAGAAGTCAGAAGAATTACTGACAAAATACAAATGTTTTTTTTTTTTTACAGTAACTCCACACAGGAGACCAAGGAGGAAATAATTTCCCTCAAGGCCTATATCATCTTTGGGGATGCTGTGTGGAGTTGATGATGGTGAGGATGTTGAACTCTGTCAAGAAATATTTTAAAGACATTCTTAATAAAAAAAAACTGTTACCACTTAATTAAGTCATACAAAATACCATTTTTCCCCATAACAACTAAAACATTCTAAATATAACTACATCGTGTAATTTTTTTTAATTAAATTATCTTTGTTATGATACAATATACTTATCCTTAACACATATGTCTCTAGACACCACATTTACTTATATATATTTTTTTCATAATCAAACTGCAATATACTTAATATTATATTAATAATGAATGCTTATACGTATACAATAAATATTATTTAACTGCGATTTCTTCAAAAGATTGGTATTCACTATCTGGCGTCATTATTAATAAATGAATTAAAAAATCACTTAGTATTCACCACTTCATTAATATACACAGATATCTACATGTTTATAAATAAATGCTTTCTTCATCAGAAATATATAAAAAACTAAAAAATAATAATGTCAAGTATAGCTATGTTTATCATTTGTCTACAATTTAAATAATTATTTTTTAGTATTCTACATATTCCCGATGAAGAAGGCATCGCTTTTGAAACATTTTGACATCTGTGTATATTAATAAAGTGATGAATACAAAGTAATTTTTTAATTAATTTATTATTTAACTATTAGCAAATTAATGGACACTCCTCTTCCATCTACAAGCAAATGCTTTTAATGGAAGAGTAGTATTAAATTATGTTATATAAAATTTTAACTGTATTTTTACAGTGTATGTACCCATATATTTCATGAATAAAAAAATAAGAGCGTTCCTTATTATATTCCTTTTTTGAATCAAACAACTTATACCTTATTATCTATGGTTTCTTCTTTATCGTAAAAGTTGGAAAAAGTTTCAAACACTATGGTAAAATGGCTACGTGAGGCATGTTTTTTGTGTCCAGTTAGTACGCTGTTCTTGCAAAGAATTTTTAATCTAATTCAGAATGGAGTCCGGTTTCAATGACGGCTCAGAAAGTTGGCATATCATATTGTAACCTGGGGGGCCTAAGTCTGAATATTTTGCGTTAGCTAACGCAAGTTAAATTGGTCATAAACAACAAATTTGGACAGTTTGGTTGTCCGTATCATGCGAAGAAGTTAAGGTTTGCATTTACGATAAGAGACAAATAGTTAACGCAAATGCAAGAGACGACGATGAGTGTTTATGAAACCTTACATATACCTCTAAATATAAATTAATAGCGGCTTAATATCGGGTAGTATTAAAATGTACGTACCTCAGATAAATAAGCCTTAATACTTACATACCCAACAAAAAACCAAGGAAAGGAAAGGGGACAAACATTTGGTCATAAATAATTTACTTAAGTTACTTTTTGTACTTACTGAATAAAATATATTTAATATGTTATTAACTATTTGCTGCCCCCTCTTCGGGCTGCATCCATGAATTTCGTCGTCGGCTCATAAAGATGAGTGATACTTAACTCAATCTTATCAATATTACTCAAAATATTATCTTTTTTTTATTACTCAATTTTAAATGGATGTTTTTTTTCTTCATAACACCAACCAGAAACCTATAAAACACACACATATAATATCTTAATACTTTTTTTTAGGCATATTATATTACCATACTATATCAATACTGGCTTTTTTCCTTCTATTTTTTATATAATGGCACTTAATATGAGCTAAACTCGTCAATTTGACTGTCCTAAAACGGAATTTGTTCCCAGTTGGGCAGTTCAAGTTTTCTTACATTTTATTGTTGAATAACGTACGTGTTCCAAACAAATAAATAAATATATATAAAAAAAATGTTTTATCCGTAGGAAGTACATTTAAATTTATTTATTTGTAAAAACTTTGAGGGCCGTTTTCGCAAAACGGTGTTTTGTCATATACGCTCTTATTGCACCCATGTTTTCTATTTATATTATTCTATTAAACACGTTGATCCAGACTATTGTTATGTGTAAAAAATAGACACATGTGGATCTTCTATATTTATACACTTAATTCTTAAAAGATTTATTTTCTGTTTGAGGTAACCAGCTATATATAAAATGCTAGTTAGAAGATAGATAGTATCGGGAAAGTGTCGGTTGTGATGGACTATCAGATTCCATAATTACGTTTTAATATTATTATCTGTAAAGCAATCAATGATAAAAATGCAATTTATTTACATTGGAAAATCCTTGTTTAAAAAAATATTGACGTTAGCTACTTATTACACAGATGAGATGACGATATGATAATGAACTGATTGACATTTATGGTGACATTGCTGATGTCTCTTGATAATTCGTTATGCTACAAATTTTAATAGCTAAATGACATCAGAAGCTCACACCTACCGCAATTAATATTTTTAAAATTATTATTTTTCTTAATTAAAAATAATTAAAAGAAAGACATATATTCCCTGATTAAGAATTACCTGACAATATTTGA
Organism: Halesus radiatus; assembly: GCA_022606495.2. Taxonomy (NCBI): domain Eukaryota; kingdom Metazoa; phylum Arthropoda; class Insecta; order Trichoptera; family Limnephilidae; genus Halesus; species Halesus radiatus. The sequence goes on from JAHDVE020010194.1 coordinate 45,338, forward strand.
GAATCTCCTACTACCATAACAGAATACTTAGCCAGCCGAGGAATTGAACTACCCTGATATTATATTACTGATATTAATGGTAAAAATATTTTTTTTTCAAATTTAATAATTTTTCTATTTTATTATTAGAGCAGTGGTATTTTAATTTCTTAATAACCGCGGTAAATGAGAGAAATATCCCGTATTTGTATGATAGGCTTTAATATAAAAAGTCTTTTATCCTCCTTGTTGAGAGCTTGTATGGAACAAGATCCATACAATCCATCAAATAAAACTACAATAGATACTGGCTTCATCTTTGGAGACCTTTTTTGGGAGTGCTTGAGAAAAAAAAATCTCCCGTGCTGATTTTGCATGCTCACCGTAAATCATTTTATCGGATTAAACCACAAACACGTGTTGAACATTCGTACATGAAATTTTTTTAGGCTATTTATTCTGCTCGTATATATTAAGAGTGACAGTTTGATAGTAAATATATAGGTATTTACATTTGACGGGAAAATATAGTCTTAAGGGTTGATCCGAGACAATGAAATACACGTATGAATCGCCATGCTTTTAAAGGTGGTATAAATTATAATACTTTAATTAATGTCCTCGATTTTCTCGACAATTACAAGACCAGTTTTGCTGAAAATAGCACAGTTTATTCTTATTAGTGCCGGGAAGGTTTAGAGTGATCCAATGTATAAAACTGTTGCTATAAAAATTAGAATGAAAAACATTAAACCCGCCATGTTATATTGAGGTTAGCCCATAGATACACCACTCTGGTTAGCCAAAGCTTACATATTCAAAAGACGAAGGTTTGTTTGTGTAGAATATTTTCAAAATGGAAAACACAAGTAGCTACCTATTTTAGAACTTTATTATTTACATGTGTTTTGAAAAAATAAATGTTCAAATGAATGTTTCTTTGTTTTATTGTTTAGAGATGGTAATAGTCATCACAAGGCATTACTTTCGCTCTCAAATTAATTATGGCACCCAAACGACAACCAAGAATTTACAACTTCATAACTTTATTCCAAAAAGCTATGAAATGAAATTTTCAAATTAATGTTTCTTTGTTTATAGATAGTAATAGTCGTTTCAAGGCATTACTTCCCGAGCAAGGCCGGACACATCAGTTAGTTTGATCAATTTAATCACACCTTCGATGTTATAATTTTAACAGATTGTTGGATCAACAAAGACAAATTCAACCCTAAATATTAACAATTCTGGTGGGATTGTTGTGTACATCAGAGACGGTATAGAAGCAGTAGTAGATGAAATCTTACTATCACAAGCAAACTGTCTGAAAATAGTACTGAATAATAACTTATGTATCTTTGCAATCTACAGATCACTCTCTTTCCAAGACCTTCAATACATTTTTGAACTCACTTCACTCAATCATCAAAAGGTCAAAAAAATTAGAACGGTAAATCGTGATAGGAGATCACAATATTAATACGATTCCCGAATGCTACCGTCAATCCAACGATTATTTATGTCTCCTTACCGAAAATGGATTCATTCAGACAATCAACACCCCTACTCGTGAACAAGGCACAAGTAAATACTGTCTGGACCATATTAACGTGAAAAACTATTATTTTTGGACACCTTTGTTATTCATACTACAATTTCGACCACTATACTATAGCACTCTGCCTTTAAAATTAGCCTCCCCAACCGCTGAAATCAAATACGTCCTTCGTATAGACTACAATCATTTACTTGAGGGCTTAAGTTCAGAAAACTGGCAAAACGTACTTGACCAAATTGATGCTGACTTAGCGATGAAGAAACATTTATGAAAATACTTATACTCCAAAACGTATGTGGGGAGCATTTCGTAATATTACTAAAACAAAAATTAATAAATCGTCAGAATTAAAATCTCTGGAGATTAATACCATAAATTCTTCCGACCCCAAAAATATGGAGTTTTTAATGGGAGCCACTCTTGCAAAAAAATACATGACAAATCTGGTAAACGAAATCGATCTGAAAAATTTAGCTATTACTAATTTAGATTATAAGATAGATAATATTCAAACAACGACAAACGACAAAGTCATGAAAATAATTGACTACCTTAAGATATATAATGCTTGTGGACCAGACAAATTTTCAAGTCATCTGCTAAAAGTAATAAAATCCCCCCATAGCAACACACATTGCGCATATCTCTAATCTAAGTTTCAAATCGGGAATATTCCCCAATCATTTAAAATATTACATCGTTATTTTGCTTCATAAAAATGGTGACAAATCTCAGGTACAAAATTACCGACCGATATCTCAGCTGTCTCCAAAATTATCGAAAAAATTGTTAACATCCGTCTCAGTCTATACAATGAAAATAATAAAATCATTTCAAATAGACAATACGGTTTCCGACCAGGTTTAGGTATCGAAAATGCCATTCGTAAGCTAATAAAAATCATATCCAATAATATCGACGAAGGTAGAAAATGCATCACGCTCTTTATGGATCTCGCCAAAGCTTTTGACACCATCTCGCATAAAATTCTTTTGAAAAAACTGCAGCTCATAGGTGTGCAGGGACAGCTACTTAAATGATTACGTGGCTATTTAGAAAACAGGAGCTAAATAGTGAATATTAATGATAATCTAAGCGATCCAGCAAACACTAAATTTGGTATACCACAAGGAAGTACTTTAGGACCTATTTTGTTTAATATTTATATTAATGATCTTTGTAACAGTAACCTCGCCGATCACATTATTGCCTTTGCCGATGATACAGTTTTGTTATTTGAAGGCACACACTGAAAATAAGTTCATGGCAAAGCTGAAATCGATATAAACAAGGTCAAACAATGGCTATAAAATAAACACTAATAAAACTAAATTTATACGTTTTACTGCAAATCAAGCGGAACAACCCAAGGAAATAATGAACATTATTATATACCATTGCAATGACCCAACTATCTGTGCTTGCATTAACTTAGAATGCGTAGGTATTATAAAGTATCTGGGAATCATCATAGATAAATTTCTGAGATGGGACGAACACATCAATTCAACTTCCACAAAGGTCATAAAACTTACTAACCTATTCATGTCTATTAGAAATATTCTCTGTGTGAAAGATCTACAACTAGTATGCTATGCCATGTGCAATTCTCTACTAGAATATGCATCTTTGGGATGGGGCGGATGTGCCCAAACAATATTGGATCCACTAGCGAAATCACGGAAATCACTACTGAGAGTCATCCTTAAAAACCTTTTATATTCAGTGACGTATAATTTTACGAGATACGTGTTCTTGGTGTAAAACAATTAAACCTAAGAAAAATTATACTACACACACAAAAACACTGTCACCACTACCCATCCATAGACCACTATCAGGACACCCGTCATTCTAGAAGTAATCCAATAGTTCCACCTACTACCATGACATCCCTTGCTCAAAGATAATATTCAAATTAGGTCCAAAAATGTTCAACATCATACCCGATAGATGGAAATCGAAAAATACAATTGTTCTGAGCAAATTGGTCTGTGATTGGCTTCTTGGTTTAGGGAGAGTCAAAGGCGAACATATGCTGACAGTTAATTATTTAATTTATTTTTTTAATAATTACAAACATATACATTAGTTGCGCATTGGCCCTATTACCATTACCATCTCATGGTTTCATTTACTCGACTGAATCTATGTTACATTATTTGTGCTCTTTGGGAAAAGATCTTAAATAGATTAAAAATCCTAACCAAGCAAAGGAAAAAGGACAAACATGGTCATGAACAATTTAGTCAAGTTACTTTTCGTACTTACTGAATAAAATATATTTAATATGTTTTTTTCTGTACTATTCTTCACATCTCTTTATACTTAATTATTACACTTTTTTCTAGATATATTACCATACTATGTTAATATTAGCTTTTTTCCTTTCTATTTTTGTATAAAGGCACTTAACTGGAACTAAATTTGACAATTTGACCGTCCTAAAACGGGAATTGTTCCCAGTTGGGCAGTCAAAGCTTTCTTACATTTTATTGTTTAAAATAAATAAATAAAATAAAATCAACTTAATACGTAATAATTTAATTCTATCTCATAAACGCAAACACTGGGGCAAATTAAAAATCGAGAAATATCTTACTTCAAGAAATACTAAGATTCCAAAGTTGAGAAGATTATCTGTTACGTATATTAATATCCAAGCATAACTTCCCTAGAGGGAACAGGCTTGTCATCGAACGATAGATTCCGAGTGACCCGATAACGGATAATGTCACACCGGATCGAGATAATTATATTATAGTTGTGACAATTGGTAATGTATCGATTATCGATAAGATCGATTAGACGATATCGCACTGATTTCTTCATCAGTAGAGTGAATACCGCGACTGAAGCAAAACGTTCAATATGAGTTCTCACCACCTTGGCAAAGGTAATAAATATTTTATTATAATGGAAATATTTTTAAATGTTAAAATTTTTTCGAAGTACTTTTAAAACTGTGATATCAGACATAGTTTAGTTTCCTGCACAAATAAAGTAGATATTCTAATATTGTGATGATTCCTTTGAAAGTTCAAACACTGCTGACATTTATGACAGCTTGCTGGTTGTGCCAAAATTGTCTCGGTGAGCAAAAAATAAAATTCAGCATTTGTAAAAAATATATTATCTGCTTCAATAAATCCCTTTGATTTACGTTGACACGGGCTTATATTACCAATATCCATATACAGGGTGTATCAGGACATACTCGACAAACTTCTACCTGTGATTTCAGAGCAGAATAAAAAATTTGGATTGCATTTTAGTATCCGGAATTTTTTTGTTTTGTTTGATTTTTTCAAATTAAAAAAATATGTATTTTACATATCATAACTGGTCACTCAGACAAGTAATCCCCAATCTCCCTCCTCGACCTTGACTCTCAATTACTTACTGTTTTATTTATCGGTTAAAAAAACAAAAAACGAAAAAGTCTTCGGACACCAAAATACCATATTCATTTTTTTAATTCAAATAAACTCAAGGATCACTGGTTAAAGTTTGTTGGGTACGTTCTGATGCAGCCTATATATTTACAACAGTTCCGCTCTTTATAGTGTCTGTGATTGTATGTAATATAATTTTCTTTCATGCCTTAAAAAATAAATAAAACCCCCTCTAATTAAAAAAAATATATTAAAATTATTCAATAAAAAAAGGACGTAACACAACTTCAAAATTTGCTGAACATCTCTTCGTGAATAATCACGTCCCGTTTAAGAATAGCGAGCCTAAACCCTTACATATAGAAAGAAAGGGTCTTAGATTAAATTTACATTTAGAAATTAATAAACGAACGAATGATTCTAATATTACATTAATTAATAAAGTAAAGAAAAATATATATTCACCGCTTCTCAGCATGTTCACATTATTAAAACAATATAACACATTTAAATAAATCAATTAAGAAAACACTATCATTGAAATATGGGGAAACACATTATAAATGTAAATACCTCACAGAATAGAGAATTTTAATTATTTTCTAACTAAATCGGTTTTACTGATAATAAATCATTATTTATAAAAACCCGTCCAAATTACGATGGGAAGGGGGTGAGGGTAAATAAAATCATATAAATAAGTCGTCACAATGTGGATTAACCGCAGTTTGAAAATGGTCTTGAACGCCAAAACAGCTGTCACAATAATAAAAAATAAAATACTCGCAGAACTCAATAATAACATTATTAAATTTAAAAAAAAAAAAATGTGACACAACAATAAAAATCATTATTTTCACTAAGTACTCATTGTGCATCATTTGCATAAATTCTTTTACACCTAAATATGTTAACTTTGTTATAATACTTCTAAAATGTATAAAATTGCTAATTTTGAAACTTTTTGTATTGAAATTCCATTTCGGTGTGAATGAAATAATAATTAATTTAATTAATAAACCTTTAAAACTACGTTATGAAAGCTGTGCCTTATGAAATTTCATAATAATCGGCCGGATGAAAATGTTTTTGATATGGACAGACCGAAAGCAAATAAGAAATAATGTAAAAAATGTAATTGAAAAAATTGAGTGATAATAATGGTAGAAAGACAAAAAACAAATCTTCAATGACTGTACTCTCTAACTACCTAGACAATCTAGCCTAAAAAACTCTAGTAAAGTTCCCAATTGCGACGTTACGGTGAAAGGTCACAAACTTTACTAAAATATTTAATACCCACTGTTTGACACATCTATTTGTACTCTTTCGAATTCGCAATGTCCCTTACAGAAGGGTGAACAATTATTGGGCAGTTGCTACGAACCGAAAGTTTGCAGTCAACATTCAGACACAAGGAACGTAGTTAAGTTTTATAATCGATACACTGTGAACACCGAATATGTAATCCCCTAGGAGGGTGAACTGATTTTTGACTCCTAGGAAAATTAAATTGTATTTACGTTGAAACAAGTGTTTTATCAATCTCCCGATGAGTAAGGAAAATTGATTACGCAAAACGTCACAATTCATTTTGTTTTTATTTTATTAAATTATTTATTATATCTTTAAATTTATTGCTTACCAGCCGGTGATACTGTTTTGTGGGTACTGGGCGTGTTTTGTGTCGCAAGTACTTAGTCCTTTAAGCTTACCTGAAAAAATAATAAAAAACGATTAATTATTGCATCGACAGGCCGCTTACTTAAATTGATTAAAAAATCTGGAAATGATTTTTTTAAAAGACATTCACTGGTATTGCATTCATAAATACACTTGTCAATTAATCACGATAATCCCCGTGGATTATGTTTTAATTATCGGTTTATAAGCCGTGCAAGTAAAAAAAATATTTAATTTACTTTTAAAAAGCATAAACTCCATCATATCGATCTCTTATCGGAATTAAGTTAAAGAAGGCTATTATCCCTTCACAAGGTAAGGTCAAATATACATATACACCTCCCATTCTACAGTAGCATTTACAATACAAATCAAACATTGTCAGATAATCCGAGAATGTTTGTCTTTATTTTTAAAAGTGGTATAATTTATAATTTTAAGGAGTGTTAAATTCTTTCCACCAGGGTCGCTGCTTCCACCATTCAATGGCAAGCTCCGCGTGTACAGCATGCGTTTCTGCCCGTATGCACAGCGCACTATCCTCGTGCTCAACGCCAAGAAGATTCCCTACGAGGTGGTCAACGTCAACATCACCGAGAAGCCGGAGTGGCTCACTAGCAAGAGCCCCCTCGGTAAATATAAGATATAATATGATAAATGTGTTAACACTTCACAGTGAAGATCCAATGTACGAGTATAATAGTGTATATACGAGTATAATGTTTATAATAGTGTATTTGCGCACGTTCCAGAGTGGAAGATACTCTCAGTATCGCCCTGGTGAAAGACCACGTTCAGAATTAAAACGTTGCTTGAAATGGCTTTTAGCCGTGTTTGGTGACCAGATCTGAATAGCCAGGTATTTCCCTATTTCCCTGGACCTTCCTCTTCCCCTTCTCCTTCCCCTCCCCAATACCTTCTGCCTCACAACATTCCCCAACTGGGTGCGTTATATAGCGTACAAATACGGGGAATTGGTGAATTTATTTAAAATTTGTCCTGCATGCGGGCAAATAAAAAAAATCGGGAGTTGGATTGGTCTATACCTATTTTCCTCTAATTGTCATATAAAAATTAGAGTAAAACCAAGAATTAGACTACTGAATGCAGCAGTAATGATATCCCTGAGTCTTATGTGTGTACCATCAGTATGTGTGACCGGTCAGTGGCTGAATTAGCATCGCGTCTGGGTCCCATCCAGGTATAGTGAGTTCAATTCCTCGGCTGGCAAGTCCTATATCACGACACAAGAAACATTTTCCACTTACTGTAACAGTAGTAGGAGATTTTCGAATATTTTCAGGTTATTCATAACCGTGAACGATTGTTTTATTTTAAAAAATAAATAAATTTATTCTGTATATTCCTGATGAGATATATATTAATAAAGTGGTGATTACAAAATAATTATTAATTCATTTATAAATAAATCACTATCGCTAATGGGGAGATGCGAAAAGAACGACAGAAGCGTAATGAACAAATCTAAGAAAAGGATGCTGAGATAGGTTTGACATGTAGAATAGATGGACAGAGATTGGAGTGTTAGAAGAAATTCATATACTCGTATATGATATTTGTGTGGAAGAAGACAAAAGAATGAGACGACGTTGATGAATAAATGTTTATCTCAGGATAGAGTTAGTGGCTTTCCATCCTCTCTGCCTACTCCTTTGCGGAGATTACGCATGGTTATTAGATTTTAATTATTTTTATCACAAAGGCACAAACAAGTATGTTTTCAAAACCAATCAAGAGACAGAGGGTAACGATGGTTACGAATCTTTTGTCCCGAATTAATATCTCGAAATGCGAATTCTCATCACCATTTATACAAATCTTCTGAAACAACCTGTAACTTGGTAAACTAATATACTTTATTGCAAAGGAATGAACGTACCTACGTATTAATTAACCGTAGAATACTGGGGTCTGATGTGCAAACACACCATTTATACAAATCTTCTGAAACAACCTGTAACTTGGTAAACTAATATACTTTATTGCAAAGGAATGAACGTACCTACGTATTAATTAACCGTAGAATACTGGGGTCTGATGTGCAAACACACCATTTATACAAATCTTCTGAAACAACCTGTAACTTGGTAAACTAATATACTTTATTGCAAAGGAATGAACGTACCTACGTATTAATTAACCGTAGAATACTGGGGTCTGATGTGCAAACACACCATTTATACAAATCTTTCTGAAACAACCTGTAACTTGGTAAACTATCATACTTATTGTAAAGGAATGAACGCAAATTTGGCCGTATTACTCAACTGTATTGGGGTCTGATGTGCAAACACACCATTTATACAAATTCCTTCTGAAACAACCTGTAACTTGGTAAACTAATATACTTTTTATTGCAAAGGAATGAAGAACGTACCTACGTACACTAACCGCAGAATACTGGGGTCTGATGTGCAAACACACCATTTATACAAATCTTCTGAAACAACCTGTAACTTGGTAAACTAATATACTTTATTGCAAAGGAATGAACGTACCTACGTATTAATTAACCGTAGAATACTGGGGTCTGATGTGCAAACACACCATTTATACAAATCTTCTGAAACAACCTGTAACTTGGTAAACTAATATACTTTATTGCAAAGGACTGAACGTACCTACGTATTAATTAACCGTAGAATACTGGGGTCTGATGTGCAAACACACCATTTATACAAATCTTCTGAAACAACCTGTAACTTGGTAAACTAATATACTTTATTGCAAAGGAATGAACGTACCTACGTATTAATTAACCGTAGAATACTGGGGTCTGATGTGCAAACACACCATTTATACAAATCTTCTGAAACAACCTGTAACTTGGTAAACTAATATACTTTATTGCAAAGGAATGAACGTACCTACGTATTAATTAACCGTAGAATACTGGGGTCTGATGTGCAAACACACCATTTATACAAATCTTCTGAAACAACCTGTAACTTGGTAAACTAATATACTTTATTGCAAAGGAATGAACGTACCTACGTATTAATTAACCGTAGAATACTGGGGTCTGATGTGCAAACACACCATTTATACAAATCTTCTGAAACAACCTGTAACTTGGTAAACTAATATACTTTATTGCAAAGGACTGAACGTACCTACGTATTAATTAACCGTAGAATACTGGGGTCTGATGTGCAAACACACCATTTATACAAATCTTCTGAAACAACCTGTAACTTGGTAAACTAATATACTTTATTGCAAAGGAATGAACGTACCTACGTATTAATTAACCGTAGAATACTGGGGTCTGATGTGCAAACACACCATTTATACAAATCTTCTGAAACAACCTGTAACTTGGTAAACTAATATACTTTATTGCAAAGGAATGAACGTACCTACGTATTAATTAACCGTAGAATACTGGGGTCTGATAACACCATTTATACAAATCTTCTGAAACAACCTGTAACTTGATAGAAGCTAATAATATGCTTTATTGCAAAGAGAATGAACGTACCTACGTATTAATTAACCGTAGAATACTGGGTCTGATGTGCAAACACACCATTTTATACAAATCTTCTGAAACAACCTGCCGCAACTTGGTAAAACTATTAGTCATACTTTATTTACCGAGATAGACGTACCCACCGTATTAATTAATAAATAGAATACTGGGGTCTGATATTTTAAACCACCATTTATACAAATCTTCTGAAACAGCCTGTAACTTGGTAAACTAATATACTTTTTTGCAAAGGAATGAACGTACCTACGTATTAATTAACCGTAGAATACTGGGGTCTGATGTGCAAACACACCATTTATACAAATCTTCTGAAACAACCTGTAACTTGGTAAACTAATATACTATTGCCAAAGAGATAGAACTGTACCTACGTATTAATTAACCGTAGAATACACAGGGTCTGATGTTGCAAACACACCATTTATACAAATCTTCTGAAACAACCTGTAGCTTGGTAAACTAATATACTTTATTGCAAAGGAATGAACGATACCTACGTATTAATTAACCGTAGAGATACTGGGGTCTGATGTGCAAACACACCATTTATACAAATCTTCTGAAACAACCTGTAACTTGGTAAAAAACTAATATACTTTATTGCAAAGGAATGAATACCTACGTATTAATTAACCGTAGAATACTGGGGTCTGATGTGCAAACACACCATTTATACAAATCTTCTGAAACAACCTGTAACTTGGTAAACTAATATACTTTATTGCACAGGAATGAACGTACCTACGTATTAATT
>JAHDVE020010195.1:0-93740 GCA_022606495.2 Halesus radiatus
ATTTCAAAGACTTGCTGACAATAACTTAAAAATTCAATCAGATAAGTGCCATTTCATGAGAAAAGAAGTTACTTATCTAGGTCATTTAATTTCTAACGAAGGTGTTACTCCTAATCCAGATAAAATCAAAGCAGTCTCTGAATTTCCTATTCCCAGGAATCCTAAAGAAATTAAATCATTCTTAGGTTTATCTGGTTATTACCGAAGATTCATTGAAAACTTCAGTAAAATTACAAAACCCTTAACTAGTCTCTTAAAGAAAGACATAAAATATAATTGGAAAACCGAACAGCAAAATGCTTTCGATACTTTAAAAGAAAAATTAACTTCCTATCCTATCTTACAATACCCTGATTTCACGAAAGAATTCGTTCTAACTACTGACGACTCAAATTATGCAATAGGTGCAATTTTGAGTCAAGGAAAAATTGGAGAAGATTTACCAATATCTTATGCGTCCAGAACTTTAAATAATGCAGAAGGTAATTACAGTACCTCTGAAAAAGAACTTTTAGCCATTGTTTGGGCTGTTGGACACTTCCGTCCATATATTTTTGGAAGAAAATTTAAAATTTATACTGATCATAGACCACTAAAATGGTTAATGAATGTTACCAATCCCAGTAGCAAACTGTTACGCTGGCGATTAAAATTAGAAGAATACGAATACGAAATTGAATACAAACCAGGTAGAATTAATTCTAATGCCGATTGTTTGTCTCGTATTCCTATAAATATGATAACCGAAGAGGAAAATTCACCCTCTCCAGATATTAACGAACTCTTAAATGAACCATGTTTCGACGAAATAAATGTCGATGATTTAGAAACTTGTCTAAATAATTTATCAACAAATAACTTAGAAATAGAAAATAATTTTGATGATAGTACATCACCTCTAGAAGATAATAATACTAATAACGACACTTACGAAAATTATTTAAAATTTTATTCAAATAATAATGAACCAAATATATTTAGTTTTAATGAACTCGATTTATTCTTTATTAATAATATGTCTAAAAATTTGGCATATCCAACTTCAACTGATCTAGATGATCAAAACCCTTTCTGTGCTGAAATATTATTAAACTGTTCAGACACTGATGAACTTTTAGAATCACCAAAAACTTTATATAGTATACATGAATCCAAATCTTTAAATAATAAAAAATCTTACTTTCATTGCTTTACTAAAACTCATTATTTCGACAAAGCAACTCCTAAAGATATTTTCTTAACACTAAAAAACTTGAGGTCTAAACTCATTGAAAAACATGTAACTGAAATTACGTTACCAAACTTTGTAAACCCTTTTGATTCTATTCCTTTTATAAAAATTAAAGAAATCATCCAATATCTTTTTAGAAATTTAAAAATTAAAATCAACATTCACCACAATAAAATTATAAACCCTTCAATTTCACAAATTCCCGTAATTTTAAAGGAATGTCACGATAGCCCTATGGCCGGACATCCAGGTTTCTTCAGAACCTATAGTCGGATCAAAGAAAGATACCGATGGGGAAAAATGAAAGATGATATAGAAAATTATGTTAAAAATTGTATCCACTGTCAGAAAAATAAAACTGATAGACGAGCATACAAAGCTCCAATGGAAATAACGACGACTTCTACAGAAGCTTTCGAAAGAATCGCGGTCGACATAGTCGGACCACTTAGCGAAACTGCTTCATCTAATAAGTACATCGTCACCTTTCAAGACGACCTTACTAAATTCTCTCAAGCCTATGCGGTTAGCTCTACAGAAACAGAAACTGTTGCTGATTGTTTAGTTAAATTCTTTTCTCACTACGGAATACCTAAATCAATCCTCACGGATCAAGGTGTTCAATTCACAAGCCATTTAATGAAACATCTTACAAAACTATTTAAAATAAAACATTTGAAAACAACTGTGTATCACCCACAAACAAATGGAGCATTGGAACGCTCTCATTCTACTTTAAAAGATTACCTTACACATTATATAGATAACGACCAAACAAATTGGGACGACTATATTCCTTTAGCTATGTTTTCATATAATACAAGTACACATTGTACAACTAAATTTACTCCATATGAACTTGTCTTTGGACATAAACCTATCTTGCCAAGCTCTTTGGAAAACCCAGATTCAAATCCAACATATGAAAGTTACCTTAATCAACTAAAATATAAATTCGCTATTACTAGATCACTTGCCCGTGAAAGAATCGGACATGCTAAAGAAACTTCAAAAAAATATTACGATAGAAACGTATCAAATAATACTTATAAAATTAATGACTTAGTTTTAATTAAAAATACTAATCAACCTAAATCTTTAAGTAAAAAACTTACTCCTAATTGGAAAGGACCGTACAAGATTGTACAGGTTCATGATAATCAAAATGTTACTATTAAATTGGAAAATAATTCACTAAAAAGATTCCATGTAAACAGAATTAAGCCATATCGAGCTTTTTCTCCTGTTTCAGGTCCTTCAAGACAATTTTAACTTTTTCACAAGACGTCCAACCAATAACCACTGGAAACGGACTCTTCTTTGATCAAATTGGAAAACTGAAAGTATATAATGATGATTGGAAAGTTATTACTTACCTTAATATCAGTACCTTCCCTAGACAATTGCAAATTTTAGATGATAATTATGTTTTAACTAAAAGCACATGTTCAAAATACTTATCATACGTACCTAACGACAATTGCAAAGATCTTTTAAAACCAGTTTTTAACATTATAAAGAAATGTAAAGTTAAACACGAATCAATAACACACCTTGTTTCCAACCAACGTGCAAAACGCGGTTTAATCGATGGTGTTGGAAAAATATTCAAAGCTGTTTTCGGAACTCTAGAGTCCGAAGATGCCCAATATTATGATGATGCGATTGAACGCGTCATGTCAGACGATAAAGAAATTTATAATCTCATGAAAGATCAATTACAAGTCACAAAATCAACTCTTACAAATTTCAATATTACCCTTGCTAAACTTAACTATGACGAATATACTATGAATAAAAATATTATAAAAATAAATAATTACTTCAAGGAAGATCACGATAAAATGAACATGCAAGAAATTAAAAACATTCTTACTTCACAAACAAACTCTATTCGAAACAACGGAATACTTTTATGAACAAATTGATTCTTTAATCAATGCTATTTTATTTTCTAAACAAGGAATTTTACATCCAGATATAATTACTCCTCAACACCTCTATTTCGAACTTAGCTCTAATATTAAAAATTTACCAAGCGGAAAAGAATTCCCTTTATCTTTAAAACTTGAAAATATTCATTCTTTAATCGATGTATCAGATTTATTTGCATATTATATTGATGGTAAACTTATCTTCATAACGAAGTTACCTTTAGTCACATCGCAAGAATATAACCTTTTTCATGTAGTACCTCTACCTGTTCCAAACATTGAAATCCCAAATACCTTTTCCTTAATTATTCCTAAGCATAAATACTTAGCTATTACAAAGGACAAATCTTTTTATGTGTATCTTGATAATTTTAAGAATAATTGTAAAACTATTACTAATGAAAATTTTATATGTAAGGATCTAGATGTGTTATCCACTTTCTCCGATCCAATATGCGAGACGATTTTATTGTCTGCTTATGTTAATGAAATACCAAATGAATGTTTCAGTAGAATCATTAAAGGCAACATACTTTTATGGCAGCCTATTAGAAATAATAAATGGATTTTTACTTATTCTCATCCTTCTAAAATAACTATCGATTGCAAAGATAGAAACAATATCTTTGATATTAAACTATTCCAAACTGGAATATTAACTTTAAATTCAAGTTGTAGAGCCTATGCAGGACTCACACAATTGATTACTAAAAGTAATATCATTACTGAATATGTTAACCCTGTTTCAACTTTAAATATTGTTGATGACAATTGTTGCAATATGAAAAAATATAATGAAACTCTTAATGAACTTGATCCCATAAATTTAATAAACTTGCAACATGATGACCTAAATTTGGCATCACATAAAATCGATCAATTTAACGATGAATTAAAATCATATAACTCAAAACCTCTTATAGTTAAACATTCATCAATGTTTCAAATTATTATTTGTACATTGTCTACCTTTCTAATTATTTTTGTAATTTACAAACTATTGAAATGTTGTAGATTCTTTAGAATATTGAATTCTTATTTTCCAAATGATGATGATAATAAATGTTGTGTCAGGATTTATAATCAATGCAATAATCCTAGACGATCCACTACAAGGATCCAACCAACGATGACGTTCAGAAATTTGAATGATCACGAAAATGAAGATGTACCTCTTCAAGTTCTATCTTCTAACGAAAATAATTTAAAATATAATTACAGCAACTAAAGCTTAAAAAATCGTTGCTTTCATTTTATGGGGGGAGATATGTTATATTCCCAGCCCTTGCTATAAATCAAGCGCCATTAACGTCAACCCTTCATAATGTTATAATCCCTGCCATTGGCTTAAATCAAGCATAAATTCTTTGTGCATTTCGGCGTTTTCAAATAAATGCATTATTTTAGAAAACCAATTAAGTAAACTCATTATCGATTTGTTACGCAAGCCATTGAGCTTAACTCTATGAAATTTCCCACAATCCGGGATACTAGAATACTATATAAACGGGAACAAGCCGTTCCTCTCAGTTCACATTTTAACATCTCGAAGTACAGTCTCCACGCTGTCCTTCTTCACTATTGTCATTGTCTATTTTATATTGTACTTATAAGTTAATCAAATATTATAAGTCTTCTATAAATAAATATATATCGTATAAAATATATAAGTTATTATTCTACGGAACTTCCACCTTCTACTACTACTACCTCAACACATAACTATCTACAACCATCTGCAGATCTTCAATACATTACATCTGCAGATATATTCAGACACACACTACTACCCATACGAAGAGATCTTGATCATTACTCGCCGCGCAAGAGTTGAATAATTATTTACTGCGTCCTCAACCGAGGGTCGTAGCAGTACCCATCCCACCAACTTTATTTAAATTATGTGCCTGCCGCTGTATTCGACGATTCGCCGAAGGACAAGTACATTTTGATGAAATATAATATCTTCTCGTGAATTTCTGATTGAACTGACAGATAAAAATACCACTGTATATTACTACATGGTTCCGAAAGGAGATGATTCTGCGCCATATTTTAAGATATTTTTATGTTTAATCTTTATTCATTACTTAACATTTTGCAAGGAAGATGAAAAGCGATTTTTTCGAATGAATGAATGAATGAAAAAGCATGTATATGTTAGATAAATAAAAACAAAATCAAATTCACAGATCAAAATACACTCAACAAAATATGGACTAAATTTTTTAGAATATATAGGTTACACACATTACAATAAATTACCCAACGATATTAAAAATGCAAGTCAATGTGGAAGGTCTCAAAGTAAGATGCTTAACCTCTTTTATTTGAACTATATAATGTACCAGTGATATGTATTTATTACAAATGCAAATTATGTGTTGTTAATGTACTGTGAATGTTAATTATGTATTTTAAATATTATTAATTATATATGTTTGTTTCTAAAAATGGTCCTGCAGGTTCTGCATGTGATCCCACATAGTTTCTTAACGTATTGTATACTTTTTTAATAATAAAAAATGATGTTTTGTGTTTTTGGTTTTAAACAAATTGTCGAATGCGAATGAGTGAAAACATTTGAATGTGAAGAACACATTTCAAAGACGAAGTAAAGCTTTGTGTTGCCATAGTAACGACATGTTGTAGTTCCAAAATGATAAACATCTACAATTTAATGCAAAGTTTAAGTAAATTACATACTGTAGCAAAATTTTGTGAAAACACAAATAGGCAAATACCAAGAAGTCAATCTTGTATACCCACATCGGTTCCCCCACTTAGCATTTAACCCTGGATCCGGGATGAAATTTGCTGATGCTAAAATGTATTTGTTCCCAGCCTCGTTCCTTATCCTGTCTCCTAATCTATTCTATATTTTAAGCACGGATGATGATCAAAGAAGCGCGCCAGATGAATTGAAATTTTCGCATTTGTTCCCTTTGATCCCCAGAATGTCAATACTCGCTGCTGGCTGTTGTTCGGTTCTGTTCTGTGTTCACATAGCTTAATCGCCGTCCAAACTGGGACATAATAGTATGCTGTAAGAAATACGATCATATTATTTGCCTCAATGGTCACGGACCTGATGTCATGCTGTGATATGAATAAACAGTAAGAATAAAGATTTGTTTTCCTTTGGTTTATTGGCGTGTAAGGTATTTTAGTTTTTTATTATTGTGACAGCTGTTTCGGCGTTCAAAGCCATTTTAAAACTGTGGTTAGGCCACGCTGAGACGACTTATTTATATGATCTATTTACTCCCACCAAATTATTATGGTGTCTAAAATGATTTATTACCGGTGAAACCAATTTACTGAGAAAATAATTGTGATACTGGATTCTCTATTCTGTGAGGTGTTTATAGTTGAAATCTGTTTTCCCGGGTTAAATGGCAATATTTTTTTAATTGTTTTATAATGCATATAACGTGAATGCTATTGACTTATTTAAATGTGTTATATTATTTAGGTCTTGTGAACATACTGAGAAGTGGTGAATAAAAAAAGATTAAAAAAATTAAGATTAAGAAAACAACTAATATGTTTTAATTTATTTGTTATTTTGCACAAAAGTCCCATTTGCCCGGAGCCAGTTTACACCATTCCCATTGTTTGTTGGAAGGTTGGGAAGAACCTTACTATTCAAATTTGGTCACATTTGGCAAGCCATTTCAAGCAACGTTTCGCTTATCAACGGTGAACTTTCACCAGGCGAATATAAAATGTATTTTAAATAAAAAAATAATAAAGTGACACAGTAACTCAACACAGGAAGTCCAGAGGGAAATAATTTCCCCTAAGGCGTATATCATCTTTGGGGTTGCTGTGTAGAGGATCTCTTAGAGGGTAGGAAGGAGTGATCTTGTGTCTTGAAGAGACCCATGTTGTGGGAGAGAGGAAATACAGGAGCCGGCAAATTATGCCACAACCGAGCTGTTGAACACGAGAACGAGTTATAGAATCGACACGTTGTCATGTGGTAAATGTCAACCGTGTACAAATGTTGGTCGCACGTTTGGCGTGTTTCCCGGCTGTGCACCGGTGCTGAAGGGATTAATGACATTAGTTCCTCAGAGCATTTTCCATTAAAATACCTGTAGAACAAGGACACCATTCCCACCTCACGTATGTGCTCCAAAGATTGCAATCGTTTGATAAGATGAATCTATCAAACGGACCGTCTGTTTCTGTGCAGTCAAGGGTTTTTTGAGATTCTTTGAGGCTCTTAACCGGAGATGGCTGCCAATTCTACGGTGAGGCGCACTTGCGATTTGTGTAGGGTCAGCAGTTGTGTACTATTAAAGTATCTGCGGGCTCTGTACAATACGCCCAGCTTCTGAGAGGCTAACTTTCTGGCTTCGATGGAGCCCCCATACCTGAGCTGGTCACTTAGGGTTACACCAAGCATATCAATGGAGGGCTTCTTGGGAAGATTGTGTAATAACATCTTAAGAGGACCGGCTGCGCGGCCTGTTTCATACAAAACTTAATTTTGGATTTGAGATCAAAATACTCACCTAAACCTAGTGATCTCTTTTTTTCATCAAAAAGTATGGTAAATATCTGAGTACAGATTAGAAGTAATTTATTTATTTTTGTTTTATAACATTTATTTGGGGGTTATCGGTAATTTAAAAAAAAAGTTTTACTCCGTCCACTTTGAAAATATATTGAAATATACTTGTATAATAAAAAAAATAAATAAAATAAACATAACGGTAGACTTTAAATTAAATAATTTAATATTTTCATAAGAAGCAATCAATTTGTGGTTTGACATAGTATTAAGTAAATGAAACACGTTGTTATAAACCACGAATATATTTTATTTTCACTAACCGGTTTCGCTTAACTCAAGCTTTATCAGGGTAAATATAATAACAATTATATTTACCCTGATGATAATAGTTATTATATTTACCCTGATGAAGTTTGAGTTTAGCGAAACCGGTTGGTGAAAATAAAATATATTCGTGGTTTATAACAACGTGTTTCATTTACTTAATAAATAATTTAATTTTGACGAACACAATTTAAAATATCGAACCGAAACAAACGTTTTTTTTTAAATGTTTTATTTACGTAATGATATTTACATAGCAAATATGATATTTTTTTAAAAAATTACAGCAAATCCGCAAATAATTCTCTAAGTTGCCTCTAAAATTATAAAAATTGATTTCTTTTCATGGCATATACTTCATAATTTAAAAAAAAAATAAATAAAACACTTCTCATCCGTACTAGATATTTACTAAACCTTTAATTTAAAAAATAATGCATCATTCAGTTTGGATGGGTATTTTGGCCTCAAAACCAAAATTAAGTTATGTATGAAACAGGCAAAGCAGCCGTTCCTCTTAAAGTATGTATGTACATTTTAAAGTTTGCGAGTAATACTAATGTGTTAGTTTTTATAATCATTTTAAAAAAGGGAAAAAGGGAAGGGTCGAGAGTCATGGAGCTAAACCCTATGCCACGGAGGGTGGTAAAAATTATGTTTTTGAGAGGTCATTTAATTGTTAGAATCACTAAATTAGGGTAAGTAAGTAATATGAATAATGGAATTTAGCAGGATTTTATTCTTTACAAGTGTGTATTTATCAAATTCCGTACATTCGAATATTTCGTTCGACAATTTGCTATACACAAGACGTTATTATTCTGGATTCTATTTTAATCACAGCTCCAATTTGCCGTCTTCATAATGAAAGCATAGAACTTGTTCGAAAGATGAAAAATTCAGGCTTTCGGATTGAAATTAACAAATAAACCAACGCAATAGGAAGGCTCTCACATCTCCGGAAAAGCGAGCTTGAATATTACTGGTACTTACAACCCAGGCTTTTCCGAAGAAGGTTCCGTTTTATCACAGCCTTTTTGTCATTGGCAGGTTAAGGACATCCGGACAAATCCCAGCGTCTCCGAAAGCTCCCCTGCTCCATTTTCTTACGGAATAGATTGAACATTTTTACGATTGTTTGCCTGGAGTTTATTCTAAGAATAGACGGAGATATAAATAAAACGACAATGCTGAATAAAATATTCGAAGAATTCCATATTACCGGGATCCGAGGAGAACGTAATAATTTCCATCTACGAACAATACGGAGATAAAATTACTCACACCCTTCAACAGACAGACATTTTTAACACGAATTAATGAGTGGAAGATACTCTCACTTGCAAATATAGCATACTTACACAGTGAAATCATTACTAGTTTAGTAATGGCAGCGTTTTTCTAAAGATCTACATTTTTATTCCTTCGAATACTTTTTTAATGAGCATAAGAGAGATTGGCAACCGTGGGCTTGACCCAAATGATGCCTGGAGCAACTAAAATTTTGGCACTTTTTGAAGAGCATATAAAAATTATAATTTAGTCTTTTTATTGGAGTTTTTTTTACAGTAACTCCACACAAGAGGCCCTGAGGGAAATAATTTCCCTCAAGGCCTATGTCATCTTTGGGGATGTTGTGTGAGGGGTCTTTTAGAGGATAGTAAGGAGTGAACATGGGTCTTGAAGAGACCCATGTTGTAGGAGGGAGGAAATAGAGGCCGGCAGTTGCTGTTGAATACAAGAACGAGTCGTAGAAGCGACCCGTTCTCATGCAAATGTCCACGGTATATAAATGTTGGGCGCGCGTTTGGCGTGTTTATGCATCGGTGCCGAAGGGATCAATGATGCTAATTCCTCGGAGCATCTTCCATTAAAATATCGGTAGAATAAGGACAGTATTCCCACCTGACGACTGTGCTTCAAATATTGCAATCCGTTTGTTAAGATAGGCGAATCTATCAAACGGACCGCTCGTTTCTGCACGGAATCAATGGTTTTTCTCAGATATTTTGGGGCTCCCAACCAGAGTGAAGAAAAGAACGAATGTTGAAAACTATGCGGTAATTACATAGAAAAATAATGCATAGAGATGCCCTAACATACGCGGCCTAGGCGTATCCACAATTTCAGTAAAAGAGCATCCAAGTTAAAAGGTTCGGTTGGTTTATAAAAACCGAATATTTCGTTAGAGTTTTTAGTTTGACCCTTTTTATAAATGTTTTATAATTTGCTTACCGGAGTCAAAATCATGTGAAACAAACGTGGACGGCAGGATCACGTGACCTTTGCTTCCAGTCGTCGAAATCGTACTCAGAACAAGTCTATTGTTTCTGACATCAGTGGTGATAATAATACTCTTTATATACTCGATCATGGCTTCTATAGTGGTCTCTCAGTGCAGTGCAAAAAAAATTAATTTAAGGCAGGTTATTACTCCAGTTAGTAGGTGGACGACTAGACAAATACGGCGGCGCCTCGCCAACGCTTCACGTGGAGGAGTATGTATTAAAGTATGACATTAAAGGACAAAGAAAAGGAATATGTACTAATACAAGAAAAGCGATGCTTCATCAATAATAAACCCTTGCTAGACGTGGAGACATAAAAGCTCCCGAGAAATAACGTTCCACAATCATTTTGCTGAATACAGAAAACTCGACAGTTACATAGCAACCGGTCGCCGACAAATTTCTGGGAACGTGTTTGAAATTAATTAATATGGATAAAAAACTTTCCCCTCTCAAATGTTTCTCAAACAGGAGTTGTAGGGATGACCCAGTTTTGGAGAAATCCACCAACCTTACATTTCATGACTTTGCCGAATATCGATTTTTTGTATTTTTATTTTATTTATTTATTTAACTTAAAATAGAACACGTTTGCAATGGTTACATGTATTCTAATATGAATATAATATCTACACACAAACATTTTTACTATTTAAGTCACAATAAGGAGCTCCAGTCCAATTTTCAAGTTTGAATTTTTCAAAGCCCGCCAAAACGCTCCAAATCTATGGCCGGTCGGTTTTGAGGTTAGAATGACAAATGTCAAAACAAGGATGAACTTTACCGTACACAATTTTATATTATATTCACAGTTAACCATAACTAAACGTAAGTAATAAAATAATGTACCTTTTTAGAAACTTTAACTCAAATAATAATAATAGTATTGAGGGTTAATATTATCATAGTATCCGTATTGATAACTGGTTTACTGATGAATACTCTAATTTATTTCATTAATAATTGTTTTTTTTATATTGAATAACAATTATAGAGCTTAAAGTCACCCTATTTAAGTTAAAAAATCGCCAAAACTAAAAAAATACACATTTAAAGTACGAAACACAAGTGAAAGATAAAAATATCCATACTAATCCAAAAACAGAATGCGCACGTGACGTCAGATGTTCCAACTGCAATGGTACCAACATAACAAGGTGTTTTGATGAGATGTTTTTTTATTCACTTTTAAATACCGATTTATAAATTATACGTATAATATATAATAAAAGTTATATATTCAGAATCGTTGTTTGCTGATCTATATGAGTACACATTTTTAAAGTCATTATATTTTTCACTGGAGTTCCTCATTAGTCAGGAATCTTGCCACTCTGCTACGAGGTCATCAATGTATTCCGATGCTTAAGTATTTTAGTTAGATTAGTTTTCTATGAAATATTTGCCCTTCAAGAATAATGGGTTCTTGGAATATTGAATAATTTTTTAAAACTTAAGCCAGGCTCTTGTGAGTCATAAAAAACCTTTTGACATTTTCAACAGACTCATGTCGGAACTGTGTATAAAGGTGCCCGCCTTAACACAGGGATGGTTCCTAATGGAAAACCACCCTTCATCATAAGAAATGGAATCCCAGTCGTACTAAAACTAACCCCAATCAATAGGTACAGAATGTGTTTTTTGTCTAAAAGAAGACAATTGGATTTTCCCAGTATAAGAACCAAGTTGTTTTGTTTTAGAAGAATGAGAACTATGTATATTTATTATAGAATATTGAGAACTGGACCACTTTTAGAATAGATTTTCGTTTTATTAAATTTGTACGCATCAGAAAATATATATTTTTTGTTATTCCCTCACAAGAGTACTCACTAACTGTAAAGAGCCAGTGGGATTATGGCATCACCAATTTGGGGTATGTTGTGAGGGTGAGGGAAGTGGAGAGAGGAAGGAAGGGAAAGGTTTTGGTTTGGTTTATTGCCGGACACTTCAACAGATCTGGTCTCTAAATACGGTTAGAGTAATTTGATTTATTTATTTATTTTAGAGTCAATTAAAATAATATTCTGAAATATTTTATTATATGTAGATTGCAGTGTCAAGTAAGAATGATGTGTAGGTACTGTAAATTATTTATATATTATAGTGTTTCGTGAGAACACCTCACTAGGAGAACCTGCGCTGAGGTGTTCACATGTTTTAGATATAGTAATTTCAACTACCAATAAAAGATCGCGCTTAGCAATAAGCATTTTAGTTTATTCAAGTTTTAGCTAAGAATGGCTAAGCCGCTGGTTTTAGCCGATGTTGGTTGGGTTTACCTAAACCACATCAAATATTCAAATAATCGCTTTATTTATACATATTACAAGGCAATTACTTAATACATAAATATTCCTTATTTTTCTACTAAATTAACACAGACAATATTTTGAAAAAAAGTTAACAAGACATTTTCATTATGTTGTTACCAAAGTTGTTCTAATTAATATATGTGCCAACAGATGTCACTGATTGCTACATTTGCTGGAATTGTCGAAAAACACTGCTTTTCAGACACTACCACGGTGTAAACGAGTCTTCCCTTGACACGTAATGCGAACACATGTATGTTTGAACGTATGGAATAGAGTCAACATTTTAATTTGATGTGTACGTCATTTTGCATATTTAGTTCCTGGTTATGACACGCTACAGTGGTGAGGTCGATATGGCGTATGCGGTGCCGCGTTTCGTGGTTGGTACTTCACGCGTATTTTTAAAAGCGTAGATAGATTTTTGCAATCATTTTATATATTTTAATAATATTCACATTTTCATGCTAAGGTAAGGTAGGCAGTGCTCATATCTATAAAATGATAGATAAACTATACAGTTATAGTTTATGCTAAATTTGCAATCCTTCAAATCTAGTCTTCAGATTCCCCTACAATCCCAATCATTTATTTTTACAAGATCTTCAACAAAGTACACCTTTAATATCCCATTAAAGCATACCATGCAGGGAAAAAGACATTTTAAATACTATGCAATTATACTATATAATCACATGTCTACATCTTTTTTTTTATATGAATACCCCACAAGAGTCCCTACTGCTCCCAACCGTCTGGAGCCAGTGAGACTATGGCATCCCCAATTGGGGAATGTTGTGGGGCTGAAGGTATTGGGGAGGGGAAGGAGAAGGGGAAAAGGAAGGTGAGGAAACAACTGGCTATTCAGATCTGGTCACCAAACACGACTAAAAACCATTTCAAGCAACGTTTCAATTCTGAATGGTGGTCTTTCACCAGGGCGATACTGAGAGTATCTTCCACTCTGGAACGTGCGCAAATGTACTACATATTATTTTTAATGAATTTATTGTGGAACAGCACAAATTAATTAAATAAAATTTACTTCTTTAATTTAATCTTTAAAACAAACAAGACAGAATACACCAACGCATCTAATTAAACTTAATATCTCGATCTGGATAAAGTCAAAAGGAACAAATTTTTTTATAACTTAATTGCTCAAAATCAAACATAACAACATTTACATTAAATATAAATAATTATTTTGCATTTTTGTCTTTTTTACAATATTTTTTATTTATTTTTAATATTCTTAAACATAATATCATAAATACGTGAACACCTCAGTACAGGTTCTCCTAGTGAGGCGTTCACGATATGCTATTATTTATCAACTAGCATATTAAAATCCGCTGCCGCGGCTTTTGCTGCGTTTTGGCATTGCACACCCCCGCGAAGATAAAACAGAACAGTTTTTAACACACGTAAAAAGAACACAGTATGTTTATCGTGGTACGAATTGAATTGCAGACTTACCATTTCTATTATTCGCGTCTACACGGCGATTAAAATAGGACTCAAAGACATTAATACTGTAAGATATTTTACAGTATATACACATCATTTTATACAATTGCTTGTATTTGCAAAAAAAATCTTTATATAAATAAATAGACTATACCACGACATGTGGATTCTACTTTAAGAAAATGCTCAAGCAATAGAACGATAGGAAGCATAACATTTTGTACCTATCTCGGATCTATCTGTGACAAGGAATATGTATAATATGCGATAGTATATCCACTTGTCTATCCCATCAAATATTGGAAGTGTTGAACATATTTCGACATAAAGTATTCAAAGCAAATACGAAGAATCGACACTGAACAAGTGAATAAATCACGCTTTGAAAATGTCAAACACTTGACAACACGGAGGCGCTAGAAAGCATATCCAAGATAAATTTGTGACAAAGGAGAGTAAGCGTATAAAGCATAGCTTTGTTTTTGATACGCACGTCGCGTATTGCCGTAGTACAAAACGGCGTGCCAAGAGGAGATAAAAAGGCCATCATTCTGCCTAACTCCCGATGTATTGTATGCAAAGAGTGTCCGTTGTTTATTAAACTCGATGAAAGAACCTGTTAAACGCTCAAAGGCGGCAACACAAAAGCCTCAATATGGCAACCTCGGCCTTAAAGGTCTGCACCAGTGATTCACAAAGTTAACGATAGGAGGGGCGCTGGAACCTACGATTTTTTATATTTCATATATTTGGACATTGAAGGAACACAAAAGGGCGATGAGAGCATTAAGAAGACGCTGAATTTTTTTTTTTCACCTTTTTACAGCTTGATATCGGTATAGAGAGAATTGAACGGAGGCACGGGACGGTGAGGGCAATTAAAAGGCGCTAAAATGTACTATATTTCACTATTGACATTTAAATATACAGTTATGCCATGAATCTAGATCCATGCAAACATGTTTCAACAAAAACTTGCTAATTTATTTTATGCGTCTTTTTCAAGATAACAACAATTTTCAGTAAGCATTCAGCTCTTATTTTTTAGTTATTAGTCGATAAATGGTTAAATATGTTAAATAAGGGGGCGGTATGCTAAATAAGATTGGGAAACTCTGATTTAAACACTACCTTCGCATTCTGTTTCTTCCACCCCCGAGGGTGAAAGGGCCGGGTAGGCCATAACTCCTCGTCGTAAATACCAGCCCTTAGTGCGTTCAATTTTGCCGGAAAACTTGACATTTTACAAAGGGATGTTTAACGCGGGTCGCTAAAAGGGTTCCGCGTGGCACCTTAAGGATAAATGCACACAAACGCGATATTTATTGTACACATCGTTACCGGCCGGCATGATTCCAATCATATTTGAAATCAATAAAGACACAAAATGCCGAAAACAATTACCGTTTTTCTCGGCGTGACGGAAAACATCGCTAAGCCGATTGCCGGGACCACCGAATAGCAAATCAATAGAAGTTCAATCTATACGTGTGTTGTATAAGTGTTTTCACCAATTTACGTAAGACCTTTCGATTCTTAGACCTCAGCCGGGTCAATGAACCAGATTATTTATTCAAGAAAGAACATCGATGTTGAATAGGTTTTAAATTTTTTATCACACAGAAACGTCGACAGGACACTTCTATCGGTCAATCTTTTCAGTGGTAGAGACTAGTGTGTCTACATCTATCTATATCCCTTTCTTCTTCTTCTTCTCTATTCGATATAACAAAAAAGAATGTCTCAGGCGGGAGGTGTTTGTTTTGTAAACAAATCTACAGTTTTATTGCGAGTTTGATGAAATTTTGCACACTTGACCATCAAAACAAGATAAATGTTTTTCCACCTTGCGTGCATTGCTCTATGATCAAAGGTGTACTCTGTGTAGTTTTTCATGTTCAAGTATGAATAGTGAATAGTGATGAATATTGAATATTTGAAAATTACTCTTTTATTATCATCTTATACTGATTGTTGGGGCGAACTGAATAAATGAGCATACAAAATTAGATATTTGTAGCATTAAAAAAAATAAAAAAATTATGGTTTGTCGATTTTCTTAGAGTAGGCACAGCTTTTCAACTTTTATCGACTGCATGCCCCTGTTTCCACCCCTTAAAACAGAATTTTGATACATATTGATGCACACTTGACTTTAAAAATAAGAGGGAAATTACTGGGTAGGGTTAGTGGTAGGGTTAGCACATCACATGTTCAAAACGTTACTCCAAACCATTCATAACCCTTCATACTTCAGCTAGTTACTCTTATAATCGCGACTTTCAGCAAAAAATCTCAGTATACTTACTTATGTTAAAGGCACGACACAACTGTAAAAAATGCTTCAACACATTGATTAAAAGCAAACCTTTTCAATATAACTCGTATTACCTATGTTCAGGGCAGGTATTTATTTTATTTTCGGTTTTAATAAAGACATTTGGCATAAGAGGCTAGCAAAAATTATCATAAATTAGTATTAAACGTAGGTACTATTATTATTATATTAAATTATTATTTAGTACCTACCTCAGAATGAAAAAGGATGACATTTGTGTTAGTGGCAATCCCACTTATAAAGCTTATTTGATTTGTAAGGATTTTTCCAAAAATAGAACAAAAACGTTTTTCATTAACCAGGGGCGCTATTCCCGTTCTTTTTAAGGAAGATTCCTTAAGTTTTTCCTTAGAATTAAAGACTTCTTGATTAACTGCGGAATTCCGGCGATACATAGTAAAAAGATTCTAAATAGATTGTCAAGAGATTATTTGAAAACACAAATTGATGAAATATCTTCAAGTGACATAAGATTTTGAAATAAATTTTTTAAAAACAATTACATTATATTATAATTAATTTTAATATATTTTTATTTTATTTTTAAATATCATAAATAAGCATTTTAACGATGAATCACGTTTTATAAAGTAGTACTCGATAGTAATGACCTTTTTTTGTCTACAGTTATGACCGGAATACAGTTATGAAGTTGTGAATCTTGCTTGTCATTAGGGTACCATAATTGATATGACAGCGAAAGTAAATATCTCCAAATAAAGAAACATTCATTTGAATTTTTTATTTCATGACAAACGTTTATTTTTTCAAAATATATCTAAATCATAAAGTTCATAATCGTGTTTTCCATTTTGAAAATATTCGACCCAAAAAAACTTTCTTCTTTTGAATATACAATCTGTGGCTAACCTTAATGAAGCATGGCGGGTTCAATGTTTTTCATACAAATTTAAAACGTTATAGCAACAATTTTACATATTGGATTTCATTCAAACTACATTCTAAATCTTCTCGCCACTAATAAAAACAAACTGTGCTTGTTTCAGCGAAACCGGTCCAGTGATTTTCGAGAACATTGAGGACAAACAAACTTACATTGATTTTCATATATATGGACTAGCTGATGTGTACCCGGCCTTGTTCGGTTTTTTTTTTAAACAGTTACGAAGTTATGAATTCTTGCTTGTCATTAGGGTGCCATAATTGATTTTACAGCGAAAGTAACTATCTCAAAATAAAGAAACATTCATTTGAATATTTCATTTCATTCCATACATTTTTTTTTTTAAATATGTCTAAATAATAAAGTTCTTAAGTAGGTACCTACATGTGTTTTCCATGTTTAAAATATTCTCCCCAAATATTAATTCTTCTTTTGAATATGTAATCTGTGGCTAACCAGAGTGGTATATCTATGGGTTAACATAAATAAAATATAGCGGGTTCAATGTTTTTCATACTAAATTTAAAACGTTATAGCAGTTTTCCACATTGGATTTCATTCAAACAAACTACTCGTATAACTATGCTATTTTCAGTGAAAACGCTTGAATTAGTTTTCAAACATAGAAAGGATTTATATAATGTATTGTAGACGGAGAGATATAATCCAAAATTAACCTTTTCGTAGAAAGAAATTACTTTGTGGTTTATTTATTAAATAACACGAAAATACATAGAGTGATCATATTTATAAAGGTGAGGTATATTAGAGGGAGACAAAATATAAAACGAACCAATGGAACAGTGAGACAGAGATATGCTTATATGTTATGTAATGGAATGGGACAACACACAAAAAAAGAAAGACAGAGCGTTCACACCTATATAAATATACTCAATATATATTTTTTTGTTTAGTTTTAAATTTTACCCTAATGAATCTTGGGAAAAGCGAAACCGGTTAGTTATTTATTTTTTGTTTATTTATTTTATTATAGAAACAAAATAGTACATTTGTTACCATAAAAAAATATCTCCAGAAGTTAAATTTACAATATAGGTACCTATAATGTATTTCGTTGTAATTTCTGATTTATACAAATACCGGGTGATACGGTAGTGTATGGTATAAGTGTGTGTGTATATGTGAATGTGTTTGTAGGTAGAGAAGTCGTGATATACATATTATAGAAGTGATGTATGCGCATTGAGCAGTTTACGAGTTTTTTTCAAAAGAAAAGGTGAATTTTGAATTTTCGCGGGCTGTGTACATTCGATTATCGATTTTTTTTTGTTATGTTTGTACTCATATGTTTATCATATGTTAGCATTATCAGCCATTTTGGATTAGTGGTTTGTTTTTGACAACAAAAAGGTTAGTCACGTTTTTGTGTGTTCTTCTATTTTTTACTTTTGAAAAAAATTGATCAAAGAATATGTATTAAATTTTGCGTTAAAAATGGTATAAGGTGCTCCAACGCATTTAAAATGTTGACTGTGGCATTTGGCGAGTCTACTTTGTCTTAAAAAAGTGTTAATAAGTGGTACAAGCGCTTTACAGAAGGCCGAGAAGATGTTAATGACAATCAGCGTCCTGGAGTTGCAACCACGTCAACATACGAAGAAAACATCGAAACAGTGAAGAAAATGGTTTTGGAAAATCGTTGAATCACTATTAGGGAAGTTGCAGAGGATGTTGGCATATCAATCGGTTCATGCCATGCAATTTTCTCGGATGTTTTGGGCATGAAACGTGTGGCAGCGAAGTTTGTTCCGAAATTGCTAAATTTTGAGCAAAAGCAACGTCGCATTAGTATCACTCAGGAGTTGTTGAATGACGTCAACGACGATACAGATTTGCTCAAAAGGGTCATAACTGGTGAATCTGGTGATGAAACGTAGGTATATGGTTATGACGTCGAAACCAAGGCCCAATCATCCCAAAGGAAGCGTCCAGAAGAGCCAAGACCGAAAAAAGCACGCCAAGTTCGATCAAATGTGAAGGTTTTGCTCACTGTTTTCTTCTTCGTATATTATTGTCAAGATGCCCCCTTTTAATGTGGCCAGTCAATGTTTGAATTATTTAGTTTAATATTATTGAATTAATGAAGAGCGCTGTTAATTGGTTAATTTCCAGCCGCATTTGTTTTGTAACTATGCGTGTGGAATAGTGCTGTATGGCGGGTACGTCTCGCAGATGTGTTGAAATTAATTAGGAGGATGAACAGAAGCTCGGTACAGTCGATGTTATTATTTAGAATTCCATGTAGAAATGTTGAATCAGCTACTGCTCGCCTTTATTGCAAAGATTGATAGGTACATTGAAAGTTATTGTTGAATTTTCCGGTGAGATATTTTATAATTTTTTTTTGAATGCATTCTATACTATCAATGTACACTTTATATTGAGGATTCCAAATTGGTGAGGCATATTCCAGTGGACTTTTTACTAGCGAAAATTATAACGTTTTGATTTTTCGCGGGTTCTTGAACACTGCATATGCGTAAAACCTATTTGTATGACCTGTGAACGATCGAATCAATGTGTTTATTAAATACAAGTTTACTATCTAGTAAGACGCCAAGAACTTAATATTAAGTTGAATGCCACGACCACACGATCGCCCAACCTCCCAACTCGAACGTTTGGACGATTGTGTAGAGGGATATTCGCGCGCGTTGGGCCAACGTTGGCTCGTGTTCGGCGAGTTGGCCCGAGATCGCTCCGGTGGCGAACTAGTTGGCCCAACCTTTAAAATAGTTGGCTGAGCTCGCACAAACCGGCTTCCATACATTGGCCGTTCGGTACGAGTTCGACGGACGTGCCGCGCGAGGAATAAAACATGACTGAACTATGTTTATATTGACGAAAAAAATACTCAAATATTCAACAAACACCCAAATAAATACCCAAATATGCATATTATGCTAATAATCGGAATAATTGGATATTTTGTATAGTGCCGTTTTTCATAAAAAAATCAACTCAATAGCGAAATGCATGTAATTCGATGTATAAACGGGGCTAGCTGTTATATTTTTTTGCGCTGCTATCTGACTCAGGCTGTGCGGAATAATAAAATACGGAGCTAAAACAGGTGGAACAGCTATCCGTTATATTTATTTTCGGTATTATGAGTACCCAATGAGAAACGAATTGTATCAGTTATATTATAAATGTCTATGAATATCGGTAGATCGATAGATTTTAGCTAAAATGGCATCACTAGTTTGAAGTTCGTAGTTGGAACGTTGGCCGATCGTGTAGTTGACGATTTGTAGTCACTATATAATCGGCCAACGTCCCAACTCCGAACCGAGTTCGGATTGTGACGTTGGGCGATTGTGTGGTCGTAGCATTAGAGATGACAGGTTCGTTGTGGAGTGATTAAGAAAACTTAATCACATGTTTATTTCTGGTGAATGTCCTAGTGTGACATTTAGAAACGTTGATATTTAAACAGTTAACTTCGCAGTATTTGTAAAGCTTATTCAAGTCATGATTTAAAAATAAATTAGTGGTTTAAAGCAAAGTGCTGGTTTTAAAACTTTTACAAGCAAGGTACGTGTTTTGAGGTAGGTACTTTATTGTAGGTTCCTTTGTATATTTGAATGCGTTCTATTTTTAAAGTGTACTAAGGAAAAGGAAAGCAGTTGTTTTGACAGATGGATTACTTATCGGAGGGAAAATAGCTTAGGAAGCTTAAAAGAGAGAGACACGTGTAGAGTAATGTGTTGTGGAATTGAATTAGCATTGGGGATAATTTGAGGATAATAAGAATGAGAAGAGAATTTGTATAATACTTATTTTTATCCGAAACCCGTGTAGGATTATTACGTAACAATAATATCCAACACGAATATAGCAGTACAAATAGTCTTTATTTTTCAATTTATTGAGGCACATAAACCACATTGTAATATTTAATCATTGAAGAAGATAATATTAAAGAATCTCAAAATGAAACGAGAAACTGAAAAAAGCAAACAGAAAATAAAATTTATTATTATTAACAAAAAAATACATAATAACAAACAGCGTTTAACCAATTTTACACTAAGTATAAGGAAATATATATAAAAATAATAATCTCTATGTATAAATAAAAAAATATAAACAAAAATTTCGTATAAAGCACCTCACTAGGCTAACTAAGCCTGTTCCGATGTAGAAGAAATTAAAATAAATTTAATATCTTAAATTATAAGATGAGATAAAAAAAATGAGGAAAAAGGTGAAAAATACGAGTATAGCGTGAAGTCTGTCGTTATTTTGTAGAAGTTTTGAGAAATGAGAAAAAAGTGAATAAATAGGTGCGTGGTTTGTTGTTATATTGCAAATGTTTTTAGTATCTGTACGCAGTAGATAATGCCTTTATTGGCTATCTATGAGTGAATTTTGTATTTTCATTTTTAATTTTTTTATGAGTTGAATGTCGTTGATGTCTTTTTCAATTAAATTAAATCATTTTGGTGCCAAATTATAGCAATGTCTTTGTCCGTACGTGGTATTTATCTTCGGAGTAATGTGTTGATGACATGTCCTGTTCCATAATTGTGTAGTGCAGAATGATGGTTTTCTTTGTATTTATGATAGCGTATAGAAATAATTTTGATATACGAGTATAGATGATATATACGAGGTGTGTTCAAAAGAAAAGGTGAATTTTGAATTTTCGCGTGCTGTGTACATTCGATTATCGATTTTTTTTTGTTATATTGGTACACATATGTTTATCATTTATTAGCATTATCAGTCATTTTGGATCAGTGGTTTGTTTTTGACAACTGGAAAGGTTAGTCACGTTTTTGGGTGTTCTTCGATTTTACACAGCCCCGAAAATTCAAAATTCACCTTTTCTTTTGAACACACCTCGTAGATGCCGCGAAGTCCTCACGATACTGCAGCGCTACAGAAATGTTTGAAAAGTTTTATTCAGTATGTACTTTTGTAACTTGAATTTATTATTTCGCTACCGGTTTCGACACATCCGTGTCATTCACTAGCGTTCTTAAAACTAATTTAAATTAAAATTATAATAAATAAAATTGGTCAAATATCCACAGTAAACTTGTTCGTTTCTTTTTTCTCTTAGTGAATGAACTTATTTTGCATATTTTACTAAGTAATATTATTATTTATTGCACTGTCGAGAATCTAAAAGGTGATTTTGTAATAACTTTAATTAAACCTTTTTGCGCTTTGTCAAGATTTATTTTCGATGTCTATTTCTTATGTTTCATTATGAGATTTGTTAATAATACCTTCTTAAATGATTAGTTTTATTATAATGATGATTCATTATTAATATTTCCGCCCTTGAAAACAAAGGAAGATTTAAAAATATATAATTTCATTTTCATTGTCGGGCATTCTGACGAAGGCGAAATGGCAACGATTCTCTTGGAAATAAAATAACTGACAATAGTTGTAGAATTTTCCATTTCATTTGAAGCACCGGGGAGATATTCGTTTTCATGTGGAGGTCAAAATGTAGGTACGTACACAATTTATACAAATAGTATGTATATTTTGCACTGTAGTTGAATTTATTCACGAAACACGTAAACTTCGGAAATCGATAGATATAGGTGGAATAAAATTTTCTTATTTTAATGTTATTATCCAACTGCCTTCGTGTTATTCCATTAAAAATAATATATATTACATTTGCGGCACGTTCCAGAGTGGTAAATACTTTTAGTATTGCCCCGGTGAAAGACCACCATTCAGAATAGAAATGTTGCTTGAAATAGGTTTCGTCATGTTTGGTGACCAGATCTGAATAGCCGAATACTTTCACACCTTTCTTTTTCCATCTCCTTCTCTTCTTCACTACCTTCAGCCTCAAAGCATACCCCATTTGAAGATGGCATAGTAGCACTGGTTCCAGACGGTTGAGAGCAGCTGGGACTCTTGTAATTACATAAAAAATGAAATTCTTTTTCAAATCGTTTCAGAAAAGATATTAGAAATAATAATAATATAAGTTGTAAAATAAAATAAATATTTTCCTCTGTAAAGTTACAAATCTGTTCGTGTGATATCAAAACGTATAAAAATGAAAAAAAAAAAACAACAGCCTGACAAATACCGTACCATTTGTACATATGATATCATATCATATCCACGAACAGCTTTGGAAGGCTTCATGTAATTAAATTGCCGGATTGTCTGCGGACTACAAATATGATGATATTAACTTAATGAGAGTATCAACATGTGAGGGCGTTTACATTGTTGCTGAGTAGTTAAAGGTCGCGTCAAGTGCCAGCAGCAGAAAGGACGTATGGAGCTTAGCATTTGGCTGGCGTATTCATAAACGAAGAGATGGCATAAATGCTTAGCGCTTACTGCTTATTTCATACTTAACCTTTTCCACAGTGACCTTTCAGAGGAAACGGTAAATAAATTAGTAAAAAAAAAACTCGAAATGAAAAAAATTATAGAGGATGCGTTGCTTATTGTTCCACGGTTAGTGTATGAGACGTGTAAGACCCGCACAAGAAAAATAGTGTAAATATTGCAGCACCGGCACACAGGGACGCAAGATTATTGTGAATTGCGAATCCTGTTGAGAAAGGCGTTTGGTAGTTTTCCATTGGAGATGTCGTTCTGAATGTATGGATATAATCAGTTCAAAAGAGACTAACTCGGGCATTACCCTATAAAATCGGATTATCCACAATACTTACGCTTATAAGAAACGCCTAGAATATTTCAAATTAGAAACATTAAATGAACGTCGTGACAAAAATGATATCAACTTTCTTTTCAAAATTATAAATAAACATGTAGAATGTTCCCTCTTGGCCACAATCAAAGTTAATTTCAACCACTGTCTAAGAAAACCCGCAATTTTCCATATTCCTTTTCAAAGAGCCAACTTAACCTTCTCCCAACCTTTTGTGCAAATGTGTCGACTATTCCATATCCACTGTAGTAGCAGGATTCCGGACATATTTGGCGATAGGCCCCACATCTTTACTGAATTCTCGAATCTCTTATTTTAACTGAACTTAATGTACGTAGAAAAAGAATTTCAGACCATTTTTTTCTTTTGATAGTCCACAGAATATTAAGTTGCGGTTTTCTTCTCTTTGTTATTCAATGCCCTTAGTATCCAGTGAAAAACCATGTGTATAATGTCATATAATATTCTCTTGCTTTGTTGTTATTTGTACATATTTTATATTTGATTATGGTATTTTCACCCTTAGGTTCTAAACTGTTATATTATAATATCTAAAATGTTCATCTAAGTGAATCTGCTATTCGTGAAAACTCTAAATTGTGGTTTTAATTTGCATGCATGATGTACATTATTTTCTAATTATATTAGGTTAGGTTATTTTGTATAGATTTTCTTGCCCTTTTGATATTTGTACTTTAAATTTGATTATTTATACCCCTAGTTTATTCTAAATTGTGATATAGTATTCTAGCATGTAAGTGAGTCGATAATAAATTTAAAATAGATTGTAAAAAAACACATTAAGTTAAACAAGAAAAAAATCATTAGTTTTTAAATTATCATTATATATATGTAATATTATAAGAGTTATAATTAGTTATTTTGTAAACTTAAATGTACAAATAACTAAAATAAAATAAATAAAACAAAACAAAGTCTGCTGCTCATGAATATTTTATTTCATAGTATTAATTTGCGTATATGTAGTATATTTGTTATTTTACAATTATATTAGGTTAGGTGTAAAGCGCACTTGAGGTGAACCTTCACAAAACTGCGCTATAGAAATGATCTCTTATTGTTATTATTATTGATCCAAACATTATTTTCTCTTATCACTTTTTGTTGTTGATTGTAAATGCATTTTTACATGTTTTTGTACACCGTTATTGGACGGTTTGTATTTATAATTTGTTTTATATTTTTTTTGTGTTACACTTAGTAAATAAAACAGGATATCCTAGTTTTGCTAATACTATATACACGTTGTGGGACTCTACAATTTCTTAATCAAATACCCCTTTTCCACAAAACACTGAGCGACTAACTTACAAGACTTCAAGAAATCTCTTGTATCCCAGGGGTTATAAAAATCTATTCAGCTCTAAATATGCGCCGCTTCCAGCATGTTATTACGTGTATCTTCCTCGTACGCGTAGGTACGCGGAGGCTCTCACGGAGTTCGAACGTAATACGTGGAAGAGGGGCGGTGGTTTTGAGAGGGACTAGCCACTCAAAAATTTCACGAAAACGTGTTATGGGAATGTTTATGCGATTGGCTTTCTGCGAAGTATTATGTTTGAAGGGTAATTTATGCGTAGAGGGACTGATTAATGGTAGGTTAACTTGTTGAAAATTATAGTTTTGGAGGGTGTTTCATGTCCAAAGAATATGTAGAAGATTGATTAATGGTATCTACCAAAAACTCGCTGGTAGCTGCCGAAATTTGTTATTTTTGTTGAATTTCGTAGATTAGTATGAAGGGTATTGTATCTTAAAATAACCTAACTAACTAACTAACCATCACTCCGTTTCCCCGCAGGAGTAGGCAGAAAGGACGGACCACCAAACAACTCGATCTTGGCATACACTTCTTGCTTCGTTCACATTCATAAATCGTCTTATAAATTCTCTTCTGTTATTCCGACTTCTGGCACTGCTCGATTCAATTAGTCGATTCAATTGATCGTGCCATGTCTTCCTCGGGCGTCCCCGGCGTCTTTTTCCATTAATATTCGCGTCATATATTCTTCTTACACTCTTTTCTTCGTTCATTCACTCTATATGCCCAAACCATCTAAGTGTCCCTTTCTTAATCTTACTCGTTACGCTTACAGCAGCCTTGCATTCTTTACGAATCTCAATATTTTTCACACGATCATCCATGGTTTTACCTCACATTCGCCTCAGAGATCTCATATCTACAGTATTCAGTTTACTTTCATAATTCCTCTGCCAATTCCATGCCTCACTGCAATACATCAGGGTTAGTACCAGCACTCCATTGTGAACTGCTAGCTTCGCTTATTTAGACAAAAATAACCTAGTTACGGTAAAATCATTTTAAGGATATTCTTGATTATGTAGTGGTGTGCATCCAGAAGTCGCAGGTTCGATCCCCTATTAGCTGCACCATTACACAACATTTATCGCTTTTTTAAAAATCTCCTTACTTCTATCAATGAGTAGAGAGGTTGTCAGGTTACCCGTATTGTTTGTTTTTAAGAAGAAAAAGGTTTCATAATGGTATGGAATCTTGCTGGTTAGTGTTGAATTGAATTATTTTGGATAATTTTATTTTATGAAGAAGTGCGCAGGATTTTTTAAAGCTATTAATAAAAAAGATTATCAATGGCATGATTGAGCGATGATAGTTGCTGTCGTTAAAATTAAAGTAAATATTATAATTTTTTTTAATATATCGAGGATCACACGTGCGGCCATTAATGTGCATTCTCCCTTAAAAGAAACCAATTGCGTTTTATCGAAAATATAATCCTTTTTGTTACAATTAACTAATTTAATTGAATTTTCGATTCGTTATCAGCCATTGTATACAATATTTACTATACGGAGAAGATTTCATAAAAAAATATACGGAAATATTATCATGACAGTGATGGATAGACTGCTACTTGTAAACGACGAATTCCACATAAATTCAAAACACACCATTGTATTTACAAATGTCAGAAAAGACTTTCAATTCAATTTAAAAATAAATATCATATTATGATAATAACGACAAAGATATATTTCAAAAGAAACGTTTAAAAAAGGTGGATTTAAATACCGCGCAGGACGTCAATATTGAAGGCATTTGAATTTATTTATATCGATATGTTATACAGTACCATTTTACATAATATTTTTTTTACAGCGTAATAAAGTTGCTTTGTATGGTGTTCTATAATGTGGAGTGTACTGTAGGTTTGAAGAGGTGATACTGTGAATAGAGTGTTATATGTGTCGTGACCACCTCACTACGAGAACTTGTGCTGAGGCGTTCACCTGGATGTGTTAAATATGGTACAAGTATTGATGTGGATTGATTAGTTTTGTTTTAATGTTTTAGTTTTGCTATATGAATGTAAATTAGTTATAGAATTTGAAGAGAAGTGCATTTTTTTGTTTTTGTCTTGGCTACAGTAGGCAAATCCTTTAATAAAAATAAACATGTAATTATAGATACTTTTGACTAAGTTTGATAATATTAAAGTATATTGCACCGAAAAGGAGAGAAGGGACTTTCAAGTAAGCAGAGTATTTGTATATAAGGTTATGTTTGGTTTGGTTTTAGCATGTTTTGAATAATACGAATAGCTTGTTTTTTGATCCAGGCTGTGACATATTTTTTGAGATTAACTGTAAATATTATATTTACAGTTAGTAGATGTTTCAGAGTGGTGGGCATGTGATTATAAAGTTTAATTACGTAATACTTAGTAAAATGTTTATTTTTTTATTTATTAAAACACCTTTGTAACTTTTTTCCACTTATTTATTTTCGACCGGACCGGTTTCACCCTATCACGGGCATCCTCAGACTGATACAATGAATACTAAATCTATGGTATATATAGCATGGATGTCGGGAGTGCGTTCCCTGCTTTCTAATATTATTTTTATTATTTGAAATTTATTTTATTGCTGACGGTACTGTTTACGAGTATTATGTTTTTAAAAACTACTTTCGGGATGGTTTGTTACCCTAAATAATAAATAAATAAATAAGTGGAAAAAAGTTAGAAAAAAAAATCATTTTAATATGGAATTCCACCATGAATTGACAGTTTCAAAATTAGAAGTAATACTTAGTGTTTTAGCCCGTTTAAGGTGTGTGTTATTGGGATATTCAGGGTTTTATTTGTTAAGGATCTGGTTTTTATTATGGTTTGAGGTTGCATTGGTATACGAAGTATGTGTTGGAAGAGATGTAGTAATACAGATTTGGTATATAATTATCTTATTGTATTCATGACGTCAAGTGTTTTGAAAATTTCAGCGTGTTTCAAAGATAATTCGTTTTCGTTTAATCCACTATCGTCCAAGGTAAAGGGTCTATATTTTTTCACGGGAATCTCAAATTAAATTATAAAAAAAAGTTTAACGTAGATACGCGCGATTGTTATTCCTCTTCTTCTATATAACTTTGGTTTTTGGTCTTCTTAAGACATATGGCTCCCCCTAATGCATCGCCGTTCAGCCAAAAGTCACCAACCCTAAAAACATCGTTTTGAGTTTTTAATGTGTCATTGACATTATATAGTTTTCTCATGCCTTCTTAATAAATTATTTAGGTTACTTTAACTTTTTAGTGGTATGGTATATTATAATCTGGATGATTTTAAAAACGGCGACCTGGCCCAAATGTGCTTCGGTGACTTTCGCTTGTTTATTTCGTCATCGCTGTGTTGTATTTACGAGCAGAGAAAGGTCACCATTATGCTATAGCGAGTTTTGCTTGACTTAATTTAGACTTAATTATATGTAATTAATTAGATTTAATTTAATTTAATTGACGGCCTCCATGGTCGAGGGGTAAGGCTCTCGACTACGAATCCGAAGGTCGCGGGTTCAAATCCCGGCGTGCGCAAGTAATTTTTATTTAGTTAATTTGTGTTGTTTCACAATTAATTCATTTAAAAATAATATATAGTATATTTGCGCACGTTCCAGAGTGGAAGATACTCTCAGTATCGCCCTGGTGAAAGACCACCATTCAGAATTGAAACGTCGCTTGAAATGGCTTTTAGCCGTGTTTGGTGACCAGATCTGAATAGCCAGGTATTTCCCCACCTTCCTCTTCCCCTTCTCCTTCCCCTCCCCAATACCTTCAGCCTCACAACATTCCCCAATTGGGAATGCCATAGTCTCACTGGCTCCAGACGGTTGGGAGCAGTTGGGACTCTTGTGCGGTATTCATATAAAAAAAAGACCAAATCGATCTTATTATAACAAACTAAAGTAACTATACCTATTTAGTAATTTTTACCTGTTTTTTACCTGTTTTAGACAAGTATTAGAAGTTTTAAAATTAAAAATCGGTAAAACTCGCCATACACAGTTTAGTAACTTTGGTTGTATTTTATAATGTAACAATTATTTTTTATAGTGTCAATAATGTCTATCTACCTATAATGACTTGTGCTTGTTAAGATTGTATCTAAAATCGTTTAATGAAAAACAAATAATTCGGATAGAAATATTTTATTAATTAATGTACAGTTGTGACTTCTGCACATTCAAAAACATAATTTTACACTTCGGGTCACATACAAGATTCAAAACTGTTTTTTTCGTGTTGGTGACTTTTGCCCGATTCTTGAATGCGCGATTAGTGTCATCACTTTTTATTTGAACATCCTTGAAAATATCCCACCGCCAAAGAATTCACAAAAGTCGTACAAACTTGATGCCATTTGATTCGGTGACAGTTTGTCGCTTTGAGGAATAACATTTATTTTTTGCTATGTCGCGGATAAGTGAAAAAGTTTTAAGGCTTCTGATGGAACAGCTATGGACCATTAATCATGGCTGGAATGGCTGACTGTCTTGAGGCGATCTGCCCGCTTCTTCCAAGCACAGATGAGCATGATCTGTTATCTTGTCATTAGTGCTTAAAGTCTGAAAATTTGACGCTAGGCCATTTTACATCCCAAGGTCTTGGTCTTGATATCTCCAGAGATAGCGATAGAATAA
Source organism: Halesus radiatus (assembly GCA_022606495.2). Classification (NCBI taxonomy): domain Eukaryota; kingdom Metazoa; phylum Arthropoda; class Insecta; order Trichoptera; family Limnephilidae; genus Halesus; species Halesus radiatus. The sequence continues at coordinate 30,006 of JAHDVE020010195.1, forward strand.
ATCTCTAATTAGATAATTCTCATCAAAGGATCGATATATAATTCGACAATCTGGGCTCTATATTATAAGATTCACCAACAAAAAATTGAGAGAGTGCAGAATAAATTTCTTCGATTTATTAATTACAAGTTAGGTATTCCAATCAAAAATCTTAATTATACATTTTTAATGAAGCTACTTAACCTAATCGATTTATCATCTAGGCGCACAGTGAGCGATTTAGTATGTCTCTTCAAAATAGCAAATGGCAGATTGGACGCCCTGGATTTAACGAGCCTTATTACCCTGCATGTACCCAGCCGTAACACGAGGCGGCTCTGTATAACAATCAAATAATTATTTCGAGAACTCTCCTATTCAAAGATTGCACAGACTTGGTGATGAGTTCAGTTCAATTGATGTTTACCGTTACAACACTGTGTCCAAGCTAAAAATCAGTTTATTTGAATGTTTTTATTAAATTTATTAAGTTTTTTTTTTTCATCTGCATCGTTTTTTATTGCAATTTTTATTATGTTATGTTTCTGCAAAATACCCAATCAGGTATAATAAAGGCTTGCTGTTTTATAAACACGTATATTATAAACTCTTCATATTTTACAACGTCATAGTAATTATAATTCTACTGCCTTTATTACCCACCTATTGCGCTGAAACTAGCTACTTACATAGTATCTACCTTCTCACTTCTTTTATACTTATGTTATTATATTATGCACTAAACTACTTCTTATACTCTTTTGTACAACCTGCTGTTATAATGTAACCACAGGATAAACTATTATTCATTGTGATAATTACGCTGTAACTACATACTGTTGTATTGTATCTACTTACTTCTTTTACACCTATTTATTATTTTATGTGTAAATTATTGTATTCCCTTGTAAAACTATGTGATAAATGTATCAACATGTAAAAGCCTTCTAGGCGTGAATAAATACATAAATAAATATATACTATCACAACAACTCTAATTAATAGTTCATTCTTGACTCAAGCGAGAGAGCAAAAAGAGTTACTGAACATGCCTGAATTTAATACAACTTTTGGCCAAAGACTCTGCTAACTTCACAATACCACTAATTAGGAAAATGGAAAAGGAAAACGAATTCAACCTACATTATACACAATATCCCGACTCAAAGAACGTTGAGAAAATGTGGAAAGTGACACTAAAAGACATTTTATAATGTAGATAATTTGTGTAGTTACGTATCACTTGTCTCTCTTTGTGTCTCTTGTTTTTTTGTGTTATGTATCATTGAGGGAGTTTTTGTATCTTTAATATTCTTTTGTAATTTTATCAAATTTATGTATAATAACTGCGTTTTTATAACTGGATTGTTCTCACGTAAGTAAGAACATATGCAAAAGCTCAATATAAATAAATAAATGAATCATTAAAAAGAGAACGTTTCCCTTTCAGCACAGAATGTATCAAATATGGAATAGTCAAATAATCAATAAAAATACTTTGGCAACCGGTTATTTTGTACAACGGATCTTTGAGAGCGATACTATCTGTCTTTTTATGTGTGATAAATAAAAATCATAAAAACGATTTTGTTTTTTCCATACCCCATTTTTCACAAGTCTACCATGATTGCAAATTCACCGCCGTAAAAAGGCACAGTGTTTCCGGAGTTTCCGGGTATACAATATAAAACCCTCGTAAAATACGTTTTTCATGAAAAGGACAATGGTGGTAATAAGCCGCATTAGGATACTATCGCAGGAAGGTTTCCGCAGCACTGGACGCGCCAGTAAAAGCACAGCTAGAGCTTTCGAACGGCGAACAAGTGAACTTTCAAGGGGGAGGGGGACAGACAATTTCACTCTCAATCTTTCCGAACCTTTCTGATATCATAAAAATACATTCGGTTCTTCCCTTTGTCATGGCTTTTCTCACAGGTTTCAAAGATGGCAGACAAGGGTGCCAGATATAAAAGCGGTTTTTAAAATGATTACGTTGGGTTTTTATTTATGTATTTTCAATACATCATATATGTTCGCATTAGATTTAAAAAAAACTTTATTTTTAAATAAGCAAATTACAGAACCGATCAAAAAGTTTTCAAACTTTATGACTAACGTTCTGTGAACGACGATTTGGACGAAGAAGAAATCGTTAAGCCAACTTTGAAGAACAGCGTCGATAATTAGAAAAATTGTTGAACATGAAGGAAGAAGATTAAGAGAATATATGCCGGATTAGGATCCGTGAACCTCTAAATGGAAATCGTGAATAGCGTCACCATGTCCAAGACTAGACAATGTAGTAGGGATGCTACGGTTGTGCTAACCTCGCTCAGCTACTACCAAAATCCCCGAGGTTTTCTTCAAAGTTGAAATAATTTTTTAGAATGCTGCGCGAAGGTCTTTTTTACGGATTAAGTCAACCGAATATATGACGACACTCTTTCCAGACAGAATTCCCACCAATACAGCCATTTTGAAGATTGACATCCTCCAGAGGAAACCATCAGACGGACTGCCCGCTTAGGTACATGAGGCAAATAGTCCAGGAAGTGATAGAAAAGGCAAGTGGAGCAAATGTTATTAAAAAAACGCTCTAAGATGATAAATAAATGAAACTCACATTGTGCATCCTCAAACAAGTACCATGGACAGATCGGGTAACCAATTTAGAATTTTAATCATATTAACAAATTTTGAATGAAACATGGAACAGAAGAAGATACAGAAAATAAAAAGGTATCAGTTGCATCTGGGAATTCTTTTCATTTTTAATTTGATATTTGTTAATAATAATTTGTCTTCATTGAGGTTTATAAATTTCAATAAGTTATTCCAACAAATTGACTTTAGAAGTTCTTTGTCGAATGACCAAGAATTCTCGTAGAATTGCACTAGGTATATATATATTTTTTAAACTTATGAGAAACGAAAAATACAATTGATATTCGAGGGGAAGATTGATGGAAGACGCAGCAGATAATGACGCCGCACACGGCTTTATAGTCGCGACTGGATAGATTGCAGTTGTTTGTTGGAACTCATCCAGTTCAATATTCCGTGCCGTAGACTCAGAAACAATGAATTGCTTTTCCTCAATCAACACTTTACTAATTTAGGGGTACCATTCTCCACTGTCTAAGATATCGAGGCTTGTTAACTCAAGCCAGGGGCTTGAAGTTTTTGGTTCCGATCTCAATGATTTTTGTCAAGCTTCACGAAATTCAACCTCGAAAATTTTGAACGTTTATATCATGGACTTTACGAAAACCTTGTTCAGGCTGTTCTATCAGATGAACATTTTTGTTATGTTTATTTGATTTCGTGTAATGTATTATCTTTAATTGGACAATGGCCCGTTAAAAAAAAATTAAAAAACCGCGAACTGAGAAATAACCCTTGAAACCAATTTATACACGTGTTCAGAAAAAAAATGTGGTTGTTAGTTACCTGTTCGTTGGCCTGCATGGTGATGAACTCCCACTTGGCCTGCAGGTTGCGGCGCAGCCCGGCCAGCGCCTCGGCCTCGTACTCCTCCAGCACGTGGCGCTGGCGGTTGCGCTTGCTCCGCTTGCACAGGTACACGGCATACTCCACATTGTCGGGGTGCGTGGGCGGCGGAGAGGCCGCGCCGCCGGCCGCCCGCGCCGCCCGCACGCCCGCCCGCCGCGCCGCCCGCCGCTCCGCCGCGACTGCCACGGCCAGTGGTACGGCGACTGGAACCAACCGATACAAACCAATATGAGAATGCGATATTACAGCCAATGTTTATGCATCATGGCAATAACATAGATTTTCTTCTATGGAGAGGGGTCTGAACTGTTTGGTGGAACATTTGAAAATCCTCACGCTTGTTCTATTCTTCTCGGAGAGACTACCCGATATAACCAAAGCACGAAAGTACAGATAACGCATTTGCCTCGCCTTCCTTCTTGCGTGTGAAATATTGTAACGACTATTTTATTATATTTTAGAGTGTCGGGAGTGCAAATGGTAACTTCTTATTAGAGCTGTTTAAAGTTTCGTTTCTACGTGTTTAGAGTTTCACATCCACATTTTTATTATTTTCGAGATGATGAAATATACTGTAGTTTTTGATATTTTGCATAAACCTCTATTTATTCCAATGGAAAAACATAATATTGCAACTACTATATCTCTTACGTAAACTTGCCAATTTACACATCTGATATTGTTCGTTGGGACCGTCGATTTTATTTTTGTTTATGTGGGAGATATTTATTTATTTACTTTTTTTTTTTTTGGGAAAATTAACAGCAAATCCATAATTTTCATATACATAACAATATAAACAAAAAATTATGCCAATTATAAATTTTTCTCTGCTGATGATAAATACTATGAGTAAAGTGTGACAATGTACAGTTTTTCATCAATTAGCTTAAACAATGTCAGTCGGGGGAGGGGAGGGTGGATGGGAACATAGGAGTGGGATAAAGGTAAAAAGATGGTTTAAGTTAACTAGTTTGAGAGTGGTCGCATTATGGATTTTAATTTAATATCACGTGTAGTTGAGTTAAAAATGTCAATATGGTAATAATTTAAGTTAAACGAGTGTGTAGATCTGTAGATAAACGAGTTTTGTTTGGAATTGGTTTTACAATGAGGGATATAAAAAGTAAGTGGCTGTCTGCTGTTGCGATTTGGGATATGAAATAATAGGCGTTTGAGAAGATCAGGGCTATCAACTAGGTTGCGTGCGATTTTAAATAACATTACGGAATCAGCTATATTTCTTCGGCAGGTTAATGTCTGTAAATTAAAGAACTGTGCGGAGTCTTCATTGCTAACATGAGATCTAAAAGAGCGGAAGTTTAGATTTAGATTTTTTTTTACAGTTTACATAAAAAATTAAGTTTAATAAATAAGTTACATTAAATTGGCCATTTACAGGTTTCCATATGGGTATTATATATAAGTAAACCTAGTAATTTTCGAAATTATAGAAAATAAGGAGGAAAAAAATATTTTTTTTACATTATCTCCACGCAGGAGACCCTGAGGAAAATAATTTCTCTCAAGGCCTTTATCATCCTTGGGGATGCTGTGTGGAGGGTCTTTGAGAGGATAGGAAGGAGTGAACTTGGGACTCGAAGAGACCCATTATATGATGGAGGAAACACAGAGGCCGGCAGATCATTCCACAGCCGAGCTGTTGAATTCAAGAACGAATCGTAGAAGCGACCCGTTCTTTTGTGACAATTGTCAACCGTGTGCAAATATTGGGCGCGTATTTGGCGTGTTTCCCGACTATGCACCGGTGCCGAAGGGATCAATGACGCTAGTTACTCGGGGCATCTTCCATTAAAATACCGGTAGAACAAGGACAGCATTTCCACCTGACGTTTGTGTTCCAAAGATTGCAATCCGTTTATTAAGATAGGCGAATCTATCAAACGGACCGCCCGTTTCTGCAAAAAGTCAAGGGTTTTTTAAAAGATATTTTGAGACTCCAGACCAGAGGTGGTTGCCAAATTATACAGTGGGGCGCACTTGCAATTTGTAAAGGGTCAGCAGTTGTGTACTATTGAAGTATCAAGTTTAAAAGTTATATGTAATTTGTTTTGGGGTTTGGAAAGGAAAGGGGTAGGGTAGGAGTAGGGGTCGATCTAGTTGAAATGTATGTGTATGATTTTATATGAATAAAATAACAAGAAAAATAGTACATATACATATAAAGAAGAAAGTTAATAAACTCGATAGAACGCCGGTGTGACTTTATGGAGTGTAGTGTAGAGTTAAAGATGTCAAATTGTGAGTGGTGCGTGTAAAGATGTGTGATGCCCGATAAATAAAGGAGTTTTGCTTAGGATTAGTGTTGCATCAAGGAAGGCTAAGAATTTGGTTCGATCCGGTTAGTCTATTGTGAACTCGTTGTTGAATTCGTTGTAGGAGTTCCGAGCGATCCGCGGTGTATCTAGCAATTTTCTGCAGAAAGAGTACTCGTACATCAGTCGAGAATCTTCGATCTTCCAAAGACAACATATTAAAAAATGCGGCTGAATCTTGGTGATTTATATGGAGACGGTAACTATAAAAATCTGGGTACAGTAGAAAGCGATTTTGCATACGTTACAAGTTGTGCACATATGTTTTATGGAGACCCGAAAGTTGATCCCTCGACGGTTGTCCCCTCGACGGTTGCCCCCTCGACAGTTGATCCCCTCGACAGTTGATTCCTCGGACAGTTGATTCCTCCGACAGTTGATCCTTTAAGTGATTATTTCTGCTCTATGTCCTCATTTGTAAAGTAAGCAAGGAGAGAGGATATGCGACCATATAACAAAAGTCGGTATACTTATATCTAAAGGCTTCTTGAGTGGAAATCCGCTACATAAAATATTTTTACTAATAATAATCCCGAGTCCCCGGAGGAGTATGCAGTAAGGATAAGCGGCCGAATAAATAAAAATACGACATAGGTATAAAGCAGTCGGCTTTGGAAAAACATGTTAAAGGAATCTTTATATAGTATGACTAAATGTCCCCGAAGGGATAAGCAGAAAGGATATACGGCAGTTGGTACAACAAAACTCGATATACTTATATCTGCATTTTGATTTAAACGATTTGTATATTAAGTAGATATATCATAGATATTGTAACGAGTTCATGTATTTAATTCAAACACCGATTTCAGATCATTTTTAAAGTATTACGTTCAATGATATTTATTTTGATAAAAGTGAAAACAAATGTGTATTGTAGGTGACATGTTATTATAGTGTCTGAAAAGGCTACGAGTCATGTGAATTTCCAAGGAGAGATTTAAAAAAATACCTTTTAAGCCGCCAATAAAAAAGATCGATGACATGACTTATATATACTATCCAATTTTCAGTATGGGAAGATAAAATTGAATGATTTTTGGAATGTCAAAGGATCGTTCCAAAATCAAATTTCAGAAGGACCGGAAATTCAATTCCAAAAGCGAACGTCGTACTCCCGGAAGTCCATCACAGGAAATTAGCTCGAGATGTGTGGAGCACCTATCGCATGAATTTAATTTTTTTACTTTTTTCATGGAGATATAAACTGAAGTAAATTAGTAACGTAAATATTTAATAATGCTACTTTAAATTTCTCATGATGTATCTCTAAAAATATAAAAAAGTCTCGAAAGTAAAGAAAGTTTCAGTATTGTTAGTAAAAGCTAAATTATGAACTGAGATTGTCGAAAGTATAATGGGCAGGACGCTCGGTTGGTAGTCGGACGAAGCGAGTTTGTATCGCAGAGCAGGTTCTGATTTACACTCTTTCCAAAACAATTTATAGTCTGCGTTACCTGGAACCTGTAGAGCGAAGAGTCGTCCTTGATGACGAGGGTCTTGCTGTCGTTGACAGGGAAGAAGTAGCCGTATTGACAGAGCTGGTTACCAAGGTTGAGCGCCTCTGGAGACAGACAAAAACGAACTTGAAATTAACAACTGGAAATGATAAGAGTAAAAAACTAAATCTTTAATTTGATTGAATATTAAATAGTTGAAAAGCCCCACGTTGGGCGCCAAAATCAATTAAAGGTTTTTGATAATACAAAATAATTTATCATTAAAGATTAAGCGTTGTACATATTAAAACTAGTATTTAGGTGTCGACACTAATACGTCAACACAATTAGGTGATATTCGATAGGTGAAGAGCACCACGTTGGGCGCCAAATAAATTAATGGTTTTCGAAAGTCTACACGAATCAATGAAGAATAAACGTTTTTGGTGTATTTAAAAACATTATTGAAGAAAAACAGTCGATTACTAAACCCTTAAATTTATTATTTGCCAGAGCTGCTGAAAAGAACCACCCCAAATAAATTAATGGCTCGTAATAGTCCGAATAAATTAATGGTTTCGTATTTTAAAATGTATTAAAATCGTTAATTTTACCTGACTCCTCGATGCCATACCGCTCCATTAACCACTCGATGAGATCGTAGCCTGAAACAAATGATTTATATTTAAAACACGAATAACACAGCATAATTGGGGTAGAAAGGGATTTTTTGTTCTGGATTATTGAAAAAATTAATCGAATTTTATAATATCTTCAGTTATGTACGGTAAAACGGACCGTACTTTGTATTTTTACTATTTTATTATTAATGGTTATAAAGTCTTATGTATGAGATATTGAACTTCAGGGGTCTGGTGTACATTTTAAATATATTTTATGTGATTTCTTTGTGCACCTGGCGATCTGAAAACATGTTTTAGTCATACCAGCCATATTTATAAGGAATTGATGTGATTGTCACACGAGTATTGATAGAAAAGCAGGCTCTAAAAGTGGAGAATAATATCTATTTTTTTTACAGGATGAACTGAAAGAAATGATTTCCCTCAAGGTCTATATCATCTTTGGGGATGCTATGGGGGGGGGGTGTTTTAGAAGATAGGAATGAGTGAACTTGGGTCTTGAAGAGACCCACGTTGTAGGATGGAGGAACACTTACAGCGCCATTGGGGTGATTTTTCACAAAAACGGCGCTATTTTAAATCGTCCAAGTATTATTATTATTATTATATTAATTATTACGTTATATAGTCGACATCGAAAGTAAATCTCATACTCGTATTTATTTCTCGTTATTTATTGTAAAGGTTAATATTGGCACGATTTTCACATGAACTGTTTTGCTTGAACATAACATTAAATTCGTTTTTTTAAAGACATATATTCATATATTAAATATATTCAGTTTTTTTTATTATTGTGACAGCTTTTTCGGTGCCCTAGGTCATTTTCAAACTGCGGTTAATCCACATTGTGACGACTTATTTATATGATTTACTCCCAACCGATTCTAATTTGGACGGGTTTTCAAAAATGATGATTTATTATAGGTAAAACGGATTTAATTAGAAAATAATTAAAATTCTCGATTGTGCGAGGTTTTTGCATTTATAATGTGTTTTCCCCGCATTTAAATGACAATTATTAAATTTGTTGCATAAAGTATCAAATACTATTATTATCACAATTCAATGAATTGTAGGTCTTACTTATAAAATGAATTTACCCAGAAACTCTTTCAAAAACTCGTAATCTTATTCCTACAACAAACAAATGCCATTAATGTTGTGCGGTGCTTTTTTATTTGTAAAACAAGAAGTCTATTATTTATGGTATTCAATACTAAGGCATGTAGTTTCCCCCATTACCCATTTCTTGACTGTCAAAAGCCCACGCTAGAAAAATATATGTAGGTCGAGCGCCGAGAGAGTCATCAATCAACGTTTCCTGGACCACGGCGGAAAGATAATACAGCCTTAACTAAAACCACCCATAAAACACTGTACAAAATATTAAACACTGGATTGATGGCCGAAATAATTATATCCAGTGATGGGAGAGTAGGGACGTTTTGCATGAAAAATGAAAAATAAATTGAGATAAAACGATTTTTTTTTAAATTTAATGTAAATCAAATTTTATAATGTTATTATCAAGTTCTGCAAGTATTTTTAGTTCTTATTATTGTGACAGCTATTTCGGTATTTAAGGCCATTTTCATACTGTGGTTAATCTACATTGTGACGACTTATTTATATGATTTAATTTACCCCCACTCCTTTTAAATTTGGGTGGGTAATGATTTATTATCGGTAAAACCGATTTAGTTAGAAAACAAATAAAATGCTGAATTCAGTGAGGTTTTCACATTTATAATGTGTTTACTCGTATTTAACTGACAATGTTGTCTTAATTGATTTCTTTAAATGTGTTGTATTGTTTTGATAATGAGAAGCGGTGAGTATATAATTTTCCTTACTTTATTAATTAATGTTATACTATAATTTCTTCAGATGATTGATAACTTTGTGGCAGCATTATTAATTATATAGATATGACATATTGTACAATACGTAAAATGATCACACTCCGTGCTCTGTAGAAGCTTAATAAATTAGTAAACCCCTTCGAATCAATATATTCGCGCTTTAAACATGAATAGGTGTCGCCATAATTTTATTGTTTTGTATAAAAGTTTTTATGAATAATGGTCGAGCTATTTTTTAAATTTATTTTTTATTTGTAATATTTATTTGTTTTTATATTACAATGGAGTATATACTATTAACTAACACTGTGCACATGAGTAAGAAACAGAAATAAAAATAACGGTGGAAGAGAGAGGAAATACATTTAAAAATGGACGAGCTGAATGATGAATGAACTTATTAAAAAAAAAAGATTAAACTAGAAATATGTATACTATATAGGTATGTACATACCTACAAATAATATTAGTTAAAAAAATATATAAAACAAAGGTGATAAGTAAAGATATATAAGGTAAATGATTGACTGTTGGATTATTATAGTGACAGAAACAAAGAAAATAAACTGTTAAAAAAGACAAGAAATATTTCGAAGGCCAAATAAAAGTTTTTCGTATAGAAGAAGAGTGTTGTCATTTCAAATACTGAAATATTACCAGGACAAGGGACTGATAATATTTAAACTTACAATCATTAGTAGTAGCATGTCGTTACCTAACTATAACATAATACATCACATAATATTACTAATTATTTAGTATTAGTAATTGGTCTACATAATAGTAAATGGGTTTATTCACTAAGAGATATCACTAAGGAGTTCAATGAAGTAAAATATAAAGACATGTGAATATTTGAAGAATTGTTAAATGAATACATAAATTAATTAGGTTAATATTCTAATTGAGTGCGTACAACGGAATTGAAAGTCTGAAATGGATGAGTCGTTAAATTAATAAGACAGATTTGAGGTCTACATGGATGTCTGGAATGGACGCATTGAATAAAAAACATAGAGTTTTCAGTCACTTTGATGACTAGAATTCATAAATTATTAAATAATTACGTAGGATTTGATCGATATCTACTAATATGATTAAAATTAATAAATTGAATGACTACAAAAGAAATTGACAGTCGATTAGACCGGAAGGTATGAAATGTTGAACGCATAAGAGGAATTTAATGGGTGCTTATTATGACTAGAATGGGAGAATATGATAGATTTTATATCTACAAGGATGACTAGAATGGATGAAATATTAACTACGTAAGTGGGATTTAATGGCTACATATTATGACTAAAATGGGAGAATATGATAGATTTTACATCTACAATGACTAGAATGAATGAAATATTAACTACGTAAGTGGGATTTAATGGCTACATATTATGACTAAAATGGGAGAATTTGATAGATTTTACATCTACAAGTATGACTAGAATGGATGAAATATTAACTACGTAAGTGGGATTTAATGGCTGCTTAGTATGACTAGAATGGGAGAATTGGAGAATATGATAGATTTGAGATCTACATTAATAACTAGAATAGATGAATTTAATATATTAAATATAATTGACAGCAACATGAGTGGATGCATTATTTTTTATGAAGGAGTTTTGACCGTAAGAATGATTTTATGAATTTTAATTTTTTTTTTTAATTCCAGAAAAAAGATAATAAAATTTTTACCTCTTTAACCAAAATGGTTACTAAAATAAATAAATAGTGTACTTTTGAAAAAAATAAATAATTTATTTAAATTTAATTATGTCTAACCAGAAAGTGATCGCTCCCTGTCAAAGTTAAATACTGTGCACTTTGATTATTTTATTAATTGAATTTCAGAAGGACTATATAATTTTAACATACCTAGACATTTTTTCTTTTTTAATGTAAACTGGATGGCAAAAATTGCCACCCTCGTAGCTAATGGATTGCTGTAAATCAAATTTAATAATGTTATTATTAAATTCTGCAAGTGTACTTGCGTACTGTACTTATTAAATGGAGTTCTACGAATTAAACACAAAAAACAATTAACAAGTTGATGGTTATCATGGATGACGTGAATGGATTGATAATGTCTTACGAATTATTTGATAGTTTTACGTATAAAATAAAATGAATGAACTGTTAATTGAATGAGACGGGTTGATGCAAAGATTGAGGGGATAGAGGGAATGAGGAATGATTGCTTGCTCACCCATGAAAGCGGCTGGCACGTGCGTGAGGAAGACCTTTTGGCTACCCACAGGCACGCCCGCCTCCGGGTCCTGCATCTCCCGGACCAACGCCTCCATCTGCAATACAACAAACAAACCAGAGTATTAGTTATATCATTTACAGTCAAACTCACAATCAATTATAATAAATAATCTCATCAAATTATATCAACGTCAATTAACCCCTCGAGTCTTTTGACAATAAATGATAATTTTTCATAAATGTGCTCTTAATCTTTTAAATGGCAATAACAAACGTGTTTTTTCTCATTCTAATACAGTTTAGATCATATACATTACAATAGTACAAAACGAGATAACATGACTTTTATGAAACCGTTTCAGGCTGCGAGAATTATCTCCCCAAAAAACTCTACGGCTATTTGTTTTCTGGGAGAAATATCTCCCAAATAGACTCGAGGGGTTAAGGCCACTTTTCATAAATTATTGCATGATGTTGATGGTATTAAAAATCAAATTGTTTTAGTTGCGGATTTCTCTCCACGTGAATCCTTGTATTGTAATGCCCCTAGTATCCAGTGAAAACTGTGTACACAATGTCATAAAATGTTCTCTTATTCTTTTGTTATTAAACCTATTTTAAATATGATTATTTATACCCTTAGCTTAAACTAAATTGTTTTATCATATCTAAAATGTGAGTCTACTATTCATGAACATTTTAAGTCGTATGTCTGCTATTTTCTAATTATATTATATTAAGTTATTAAGTGCATATTTTCTTGCTTTTTTTGGTAGTTCTAGTCTGGTTTATTCTTAATGGTGCATGTAAGTGAGTCTGCTTCTCATGTCATAGTTTTAATTGTCATACGAGTATACCGTCGGTCCAATGCCAGAGTCGCGAATCTGCAAATGGATAATTTCGAGATACTGATGTTTGAGGTACTTGAACTGATATATAAAAAAAACGATTTATGTTAATTTCCATCAAATCTATGCGTTTGATGGATATTAACGGATATGAAGCTGTAACAATATTCATCGATTTTTGATGCCAGTATAGAGACTTCAAACTTCAGTATCTCGAGGTGATGTTTTCGCAGATTCACGACTTTGGCATTGCACCGACGATATATGCAAATTAAAACTAGAGCATAAATATTCATGAGCAGCAGACTAACTTACATAGATAATTTAAAATTTTATATAATAATTTAGAATAAGGGGTGTAATAATAAAAAAAATTGTGTCTATTATTTTCTAATTATATTAGGCTAGGTTAGGTAGTGTAAAGCACACTAGCGAACCTTCACAAAACTGCGCTACAGAAATTAAGTGTTATTATTATTATTTCTTCAAAAGATTGGTATTCACTTTGTGGCGTCATTATTAATAAATGAATTAAAAATTACTTTGTATTCACCACTTTATTAATATATACATATCGACATGTTTCGAAAGCGATGCTTTCCTCATCAGGAATATATAGAATACTTAATCATTGAAGAAAATAATATTAACATAACCTAAATGAAACATGAAACCGGAAAAAAAGTATATGACTATCCGGGGCCACCGCTTGACCAACTTAGTTAATGAAACCAGTTCAATTTATATCATCTTCATCGATATCGTATCTCAAATTCAAGATTTGTCAATATTATTCTCCATTTTTAATCCCATATTATTGACAGTTTTCTCTATGATGATTATAAAGTTCTTCACGAATACAATTGCAAACTAGACAGTGTCTCGGATGAATATCAAATTTTCCGGTTTTTTATTTATATGAGTCCCAGATGCGGCTGAAATCTTTTTATTTTCTGTTGTTTTTTCCAGTTTCATGTTTCATTTAGGTTATTTTAATATTATTTTCTTCAATGATTAAATATTAAAATGAGGTTTTTAAATCTCAATAAAAATAATTCATAAATAAAAAATGAATAAAGGATACTATTTATAGATAATAATAAATTAATATAAAGCAATTTTTTATTCATTTATTTATTATTGTTAAGTTCTTAACATCAAAACGCGATTTTCTAGATCACAAAATTTTGGTCAGCATTTTTATGAACGAAAATTATGGACCGACTTAATTTTGCTGTGCGGAATAAATACGTATTTTAGTCCATCTTTTCTTTTAAAAATGATGCTGAAAATAAAACAGTTTGTTTATATATATATATATATAAATCGATGTAAGTTTGTTTGTTTGTCCTTGATTTTCTCGAAAATGACTTGACCGGTTTCGCTGAAAATAGCACAGTTTGTTTTTATTAGTGCCGGAAAGGTTTAGAAAGTAGTTTGAATGAAATCCAATAAGTAAAAATGTTGCTATAACGTTTTAAAATCAGAATGAAAAACATTGAACCCGCCATTTTTTTTAGGTTAGCCCGTAGATATAACACTCTGGTTAGTCACAGATTGCGAATTCAAAAGAAGAAGGTTTTTTTGTGTAGAATTTTTTCAAAATGGAAAACAAGAGTAGATACTTACTTAAGAACATTATGATTTAGATATATTTTGAAAAAATAAACGTTTGGAATGAAATAAAATATTCAAATGCATGTTTCTTTATTTGGAGATAGTTACTTTCGCTGTCAAATCAATTATGGTATCCTAATGACAGGTTAAAAATTCCAAGAAAGGCCGGGTACACAACAGTTAGTTTTGTTATAAAATTTCAAATAACAATAGTGACACAGGTGCAAAACACATTGCAGTAGGTACATAGATAGAATAGATAGCTTTCACGAAATACAACAACTAAATATTTAATTTGTCTCACGAACAAATTCAGGAATAACATCGTGTAACTACCATTCAAAATAATTAGCAACAGAGGCGAATATACAAAACACACCTCACATTTTCTGATGCTCTAGACACATACCGTATTAATATTTGTTAAGGAAGTGTGCAATAATCATCATGTTGTATTTATATTCCACGATGAACATACCTACTATGTGTGAAAAAGTAATACGTTCTGCGTGAAGTCTAGGTACAAGGGTCCTAGGTATATAAAACATTAGAAAAATATCAAACATCCCTTGTATACACACTTTGCCTACGCTATCTCTTCTGCATAACGATAAATCAACGGTTATCCCCAAAGGGTGAACTCAGAGGTTCTAGAGCCCTAAAAGACACAACTAGCAGAAACGTAATAACCTCATTAAGATCAATCCGGAAGGATTCAAGTAAACGTGAATTGTAGGAGACAACGGTAGTTAAGGAAGTACACAGCACAGTTTCATAGCCTTCTGGGCTTAATAAGAGTTGTATCTGTGTTTGTCCCACGTGGAACGCTGCAATGGAGAGCTGAACTTCGGCTAACGATGGCCTTTGTCCAAATTTATCAAAGTTTCATTGTCCTCGAAAGACTCGTTATTTTGTCGCAAATCTTGAAACTGAATTATACAGGGCTTCGCGTAACGAGGGACAATATAAAAGTTCTCTTCAACATTTTAACAAGGAAGAACATAATTATGGACGAAAAGTTCGATTGAATTTTGGACAACATGTTAATTGGAAGTTTTCATCAATACGCCGACATAATGGTAAAACCCTCACTCAAAAATACCGTGAAACCATTTGCATCTAAACCATTAAAAACAAAATCTCTGCAGTTTTATCAAACGATTTAAAAAATTTCCTTTAATAAACGCTTAGGGTTACATCGAAGCCAGAGTAAAGTTAGCCTCTCAGAAGCTGGGCGTACTGCACAGGTACTAGTTCACAGCTGCTGACCCTGTACTGGTCGGGAGCCCCAAAATATCTGAAAAAATCTATTAACTCTGTGCAGAAATGATTTGATAGATTCGCCCATTTTAACAAACGGATTGCAATATTTGGTAATGCTGTCTTTGTTCTACCGATAATTCAATGGAAGTTACTCTGAGGAACTAGCGTCATTGATCCCTTCAGAACCGGTGCAAAGTCGTAAAACACGCACAACATTTGTACACGATTGACATTTGTCACATGAGAACGGGTCCCTTCTACGATTCGTTCTTGGGTTTAACCGCTCGGCTGTGGAATGATCTGTCGGCCTCTGTGTTTTCTCTCTCCTACAACATGTGTCTCTTCAAGACCCAGGCTCACTTCTTACTCTGCCCAAAAGGCCCTACACACAGCATCTCCAAATATGACAGGACTGGATGGAAATTATTTCCTTCAGAGCATCCTGTGTAGAGTAACTGTAAAAAAGGGTTTTTTTTCTTGGAATTTCAACGTTTCATGAAAATTTCAAAGTTAATATTGAAGTTCTGTGAAAGCTTTGTTATTATTATAATGTAGGTCAGTTGTTTCACAGTACTTGAATACAAACAGAAATTGAATAGAGCTTTCACAGAACTCGAATAATAACCTTGAAGTGTTGATGAATCCTTCACGATTTCAAGATTCGGCATACTAAAATACAAGGAACATTGCCAATAACGTTCATCTCACCATCATTATCACAATTATAAATATAATATTGGTTTCAAAATAATATATATGACGGCACGAACTTAAGCGCAAAAAATGTGCTTACCGGAATTTTTTTTTTTTGAAACGATTGCCTTAAATTGAGGGAAAGGGGTAGCAAAATTAAAGTATTATTTATTTACGCACATTACAGGCTTTTTCACGGACATTTACAAATAATATTTAAAAGGTATATATTATAAGAGATAATATAAAAAGAAACAACACAATTTGACATTCTTATCTAGAGTTAAATAGTTTCAAATAAAATAACTCTACTCGATGATAAATACCGTACTAATGCATGCTTATACTGTATCATTGATGTGCCAAATACATCAACAACAACGAAGTATTTGTTCTCCAGATATTGAATTCGTCGCGTAGGAGTATAATATTGCGACTCTGAAGTTGAATTGTCACAATAAAATGACAGGTACTGTCTTGTAAATGTCATACCAGGTATATGAAAAGCAATCATAAATACCATTTCGGGGATTTAAAACATTGAATTAACAATCTAACGAGTAATGTTAAAATGGGTTCGTTTTTAATCTAGCTAGATAAAGGTATTGTAGGCGGGACCCCCTTGATGCAGTTCTTATAGTAAAATCATTTTATCAATACCCACGCAAAAAATTGTTCAGCAAATTTACTAGTTCAACAACTTCTAATAGGAAGTAAAATATTGTGAAAAATGCAGCAGCAAAAATTTCAGCCGGCATTAAAATAAATGGTCCTCCATAAATTTCCATCGACGCTATCTATGTTAATTTCCCGAGCGGTAGAGACGATCCGGTTTTATCTATGATAAAATGGGAACGAAATCTATTTAGATTCTGGAAATTTCGAAAAAAAAAACGACAGTTTTCTTTTCTGATAAACCTTTTAGCAAGAAAATTTACATTCGTTTTCAGTGTGCTTCGAGTATTTAGTCTTTATAACGTACCTACCTACTAAGAAGGAAGTAACGACGACTTATGTATATTTTTTTTAACAGTGCGGTGTTTTTATTATTCTCTGTATAAGCAAAGGTATTTTTTTTATTTTTTTTATATTTTCTTTTAGATATTTGCCCTGAAAACTTTGTTATACTTAATATGGTTGTATACATCAGCCTTCTTATCAGTAGCATTAGTAGCCTTGCCAACAGACGGAAAACTGCTTTGCTCATAATGGCCTATAACTTCTTAAACGGTTATATCAGTAATCCAGAAAATTTAGAAAAAAATGACTATATGTCCCTGACAATTTTTTAAGAGCTCGCGTGCATAGATATTTCCTTATTCCGAGATACATAACTAATCTACCATTAGTAATGCCCCTTGGATGAATGATCATGCTCTTAAATAAGCTAACGTCTGATGTCGACATTTTCCACTTTAACATTGTTAAAATAAAAATGTGTAGCAAACATTGTTAACAAACTAACAATGAAACAACGTTTTGAAAAATGGAACACGGTGATCTGACAGTATTACTTTGAATGCTCTCTTGTTCGGAGAAGAAAAACTACTTTCGAGGAGCATGTTCGTTCTTGACATTATTCTGTAAGTGTTTGGTTATCCTTGTCCTTTTAAATCTTTAAACTGTCCATTATTAAAATCAACCAAAACCATAATTATTATTGTCGTTGTTATTTACAGTCCACAACAGTATTACATGCGAAACCCAACAATTTCGTGCGGGTAGTTACTTTTAAAATATTGTATAACTGGTTTGTTTTTTTTTTTGTAAATTTATTATCCATAGTATGAGATTTTAAAATATTTGTCAGTTTATTTATAGGCGAGAATGTTTGAATGAATTGTAAAAAAAAGAAACATTTACAATGAGGCTACATAAATAATGTTGACATTAATTAACAGCTAATGTCCCTGGCTAGCTCTCATCACACTAGGTCTATGTATGAATGATCTACAGTTGATTTAAGATAGTACAAGTGCCAAAAATAAATTCCTTTAATAAAAGTACACAGTTTCACTGCTCATACATATCTGGCATACATCTCTTGTTACATTCATATTAATGTATACCTATTACCTTCTTGTCTATTATCCCGAAATATTGGTGACAAGGCGCCGTATTGATTGTGATGTCTCTTTCAAGAGTTTATTTTTTCACATGAAAAAAGGGTGTTAAAATCTACAAAGAGACAAGATGTATCCCTGGATTGATAGTTTTCAAATGCACTCCTCTATAAAATTTGTCAAAAGTATACAATGTTCCACGAGTATTCAGGATTTGTAGAAAGATTATTATTTTAATTTTTAGTATTTTTCATAAAATGGTATTGTTTGTTTCAATTACTTTAAGTTATGTGGGTACACTCATATAGTAGATCGGTTCTTAT
Organism: Halesus radiatus; assembly: GCA_022606495.2. NCBI lineage: Eukaryota > Metazoa > Arthropoda > Insecta > Trichoptera > Limnephilidae > Halesus > Halesus radiatus. The sequence continues at coordinate 48,803 of JAHDVE020010195.1, forward strand.
TTAGGGACGGTTTTATATCCATCCGTTCATAAGGTTTGATACCATTTTTAACTAATATTTGTTCTACCGCCCGATGTCGCCGTTTTATAAACATTCGTCAGATTACCGGTCGTTAAACAGCTCTCAGCTGTTGCCCGACGATCGCTTATTTGAAACCGTGCAGTATTTTAATTAAAAAGACAATATATAATTTGCATCTGTGAAATGGATTCCTCATCGAGCATTGAAAGTGATGACGAGCAGATGGCAATTATTCAAGATAAAATTTAAAAAAACGGACGGATAACTGTCCGTTACGTAATTGAAATTTGATGGTTCATTTATAAAACTGGCACTAAGTGTAGCAAACGCATCCTAAAATAGACAATTTCCTAAAATCGAGTCATTGTAATATCATTGTATCTACGGATTAACCTGTCAAAGTTTTAAATAACATCAACTGCATACTTCATTCTTCTTTTCTCAGAAAATTCTCAGTAAACAACAGCCTTCGTTAACTTCATTATAAATAAGTGTTAACATTGACAGTGTTTTCATCTAACGAGTAACAATCACCCATCCACGTAAAAAAATTCTCGGCATGTTCAATCCATTAAAAAGCCCAAGATTTACAACCTTGGGCAGGTCGAGAACTTACTGGTGCGAACGAGTATAATAAAACTGGGTGAAATATCTAAGAAGATTTGTTTGATTTATACTCTTGCGTACATCTTACACAGTTGATTCTGGAAGACTGAATCAGGAATTGATAGGAAAAATAAATAGTCATTTCTTTTGCCTTAGGTTGGGTTCAATTCAATATTATATATACGAGACGAAAGCTCCCGTAATAAAGCTTTTTATTGCGGCTTAAATACGGCAGATAAGCGGCACCGCCGCCATATTACTGAAGCTGGGAGAAGAGAACAGAATCGTTGAAGTATTTTCTGAAAGCTCTGTTATCAGTTGGGAGACCTTTGATTATGATCTTTAGACGGTTTAGGTCTTAGCATTATGTTTTGTACAATTGTCCACATGTAAAAAGGTAAAAAATTGTTTGCTTTCCCCAATTCAAGTAATAAATTTATAATCGTTGTAGAAAGGCAACAGCCCAAATATATGGAAATTAATTGAAGATATTGAGTTCTTAAATTAATAGCTCAGTGGATAAGAGCGCAGGTCCCGGACAGAGCGAAAGGTTCTGGGTTCGAGTCCCATATGCAACCGTTCCCTTATTTTATTTTCGGTGTCTTATCTGTTTGCATATTTTATTTGAGATTTGTTAATATTATATTCAATGATAAAAAATAAGGTTTTTTACTAAACTAATACCGCTGGTTTCCAGAGCAAAGATTTTGGCATTTATGTATTATTGATTTGTAGGAAATATTTCTATGAGTTTAATGAAATACTAAAGGCCGTTCTTTCTAACTTTTCGAATGATGAATCTGAGACATCGATCAGCCAAGTGTTTGTTGAGAATTCGCTCTGTTTGCCTGTTTCCGAGTATTTTTTATCGTTGAACATCCTAAATTATCAATGCAGGTGCCCGCCCACTTTCACAGACAGTAAAATAGTGCTCGCCCACTTTCATAGTCAATAAAATAGTGCCCGCCCACTTTGATAGACAATAAAATGACACCAAAGAAAAAAAAATCAATATAAAATTAACAGAGATGAGGTAATATTGTATTTATTGTGAATACAAATCATTTATTTTAAAAAATAATTTCGCATATCAACATTTTATACATCAGAAACGTGTGCGTTAAAAATATGTTGAAAATAAAGTATTAGCTTGAGTTTTGTAAATGCCGCGAAAGTACGTTGTTCCTTTCGTACATTTGACGTTTATCTTCCGTAAAAAACAAGACAAAACGTAGCTTATAATAAGTAAAATAAGTTAGGTAACATGTTTTTGACATTCAAAAACGGAAAAAAAGTCTTTGTCATTCAATATTTGAATTGCGTAAAATAGATCACAAACCAATATAATGACATTTTATATTTCGATGAAGTTTGTTCACCCCGTTGACACTTTTTATAACAAGTCTCCTATTGAAGGGAACTTAATCCACAAAAATTGATATCTTAAATTGATCGTAAATTTGATCGAGAGTTTCGTTGGGAAGAGCGTATTTGTGCATTTGAAAAGTGTTGAGCTTTGAAATTTCGGCTAGGTAAGTAAAGAGAATAGAAAGCCTCAGTCTGTCTTAGCACACACTTTTTGCTTCATTCACATTTGCCCTCTCTCATCGTATTTGAAGTCATGAGGTGAGGTGTCTTTCTCAACTACAGATTCGTTATTCCGATTCGTAACTGACCGACTGATCTGACTCGTCGTGCTTTGAAGTTTCAATCACTTGATCGTACCTTGTCTTCTTGGGCCGACCCCGTCTCCTTCATTCACCCTCTTGCACCTCAAGTATTCTCCTGATATTTAGTTATCATCCAAGGGCCCGAAACGATTAAAATATTTTTTACAAATATTTACTCTCATAAATTCATATCATAAAAAAAGCGTTCATAATTTGATAAAATCGACTATGTTATTATGATAAATTTTATTAAATTGCTGGCTGATGCGTACCCGGCCTTGCTCGGGTTTTAAAAAAAATATTTTTAATAAACTTATGAAGTTGTGAATTTGAATTTGTTTGAGTGCCATTATTGATTTCACAGTGAAAGTAATACCTTGTGACGACCATTGCTATCTCTAAATAAATAAACATTCTTTTATTAATTGATAAACTAAAGTTTTTTTAAGACAAGATTTTTGTGCATAGCGCAAAGGGTAACAATTATTTTTATAAACAATAATTATTAGCCTGAAACACTCATCCAAATTGAAAAAACCTTCCGAGAAAAGATAAATGTCGCCGACAGGACTCAAACCTGCACCCTTCTGATTGCCGGTCAGATGCTCTACCGTTGAGCTACGTCGGCTTATCGCAAATCCGCCAAGTTAATCAATATATACTAGTGTTTCTTTCAATAATTACTGTTTTTATTATATTTCACCTGTAAACAACCAACTTTATTAGTATGAGAAAGGCTTGTAACGGCTAAATCCCTCAATAGATGGCGTCTTAAAAAAACTTTAGTTTATAAATTAATAAAAAAATATTGTTTCATTCCAAACTACTCTCTAAACCCCTCCGGCACTAATAAGAACAAACTGTGCTATTTTCAGCGAAACCGGTCTAGTAATTTTCGAGAAAATCGAGGATAGATAAACAAACATTCATTTTTATATATAGAGAAGAAGATTACAAAAATTGTCAAAGAGAAAAAGGTAACATTATCATCATTGTTGGTAGTTACTTTCTAACCAAGTTCTTTGCTTTTCTTACAGCTTTAAAGCCTCCTCCTTTTCTAGCCTTACAAAGAGCGGACTTAAGCACACGAGCTGAGAACACGCCAAACTCGGAGTCTCTAATATCATGTAGATTTGTAGTCATAAGTATAACAAGCAATATGCACAGCAAATAGTATATGTACGAGTATGTGCGGTTTGTACACGATATTCAAAACGAAACGTGTATTACGGAACACTTTACAAAGAAACAGCGATACCTGCTACAATTGAAACGTGTTATTTGAAATAATAATGTATTAAATGCGGTAAGCACGCCATGTTTTATGTACGATTGCTTTTAATATTTCATCAAGGGAAGAATTGTATGATTTACGACCATTTTTATGTGTTCTTTGAACCCCTTTGTTCAGTAACATTTCAACGGAATGAAAACATTACGTAACCAAAAATGTTGATGAATTCTAATGGTACGTTATTATTGATAATGCTAGACTTTACATGATTAAAACTTCCCTTTATAAATAATTTAATACATTGTCTTAATTAAAAAGCAAAAAAACCATTTTCTAAAACATTAAAAACTTTATTAGCGAATGATGAATTTCGCTTGAAATTCTTTTTAGCTCAACATATTTTTCACCATGTGCTGTGGAGTTTTAAAAATTAAATATTCGTGATAAAACAAATGCACCGTTCGTGTGATTTTCTTAACACTTACTGGCTCTTGTGTACCCGGCCTTGCTAGGGTTTTTTTTTGGAATAAAGTTATGATGTTGTGAATTCTTGCTTGTCGTTTAGATGCCATAATTGATTCGACAGCGAAAGTAATGCCTTGTGACGATTATTATTTTCTGTAAAGAAAGAAAAAAAAATATTTGAAAATTTTATTTCATTCGAAACTTTTTTTCTTTCAAAATATATCTACTTACCGTTCTTAAGTACGTACCGGCTTGTGTTTTCCACTTTAAAAACATTCCACCCAAACAAACCTTCTTCATTTGAATATGTAAACTGTGGCTACCCAGAGTGGTATATCTATGGGCTAACCTCAATACAACACGGCGGGTTCAACGTTTTTCACACTATTTTTAAAACGTTATAGCAACAGTTTTTACACATTGGATTTCATTCAAACTAATCTCTAAACCTTTCCGGCACTAATAAGAACAAACTGTTCTATTTTCAGCGAAACCGGTCTAGTGATTTTAGAGAAAATAGAGGACAGACAGACAAGCACACATTTTTATGTATGGAGATTAAATCAGTTTTCATGTTCTGTCAATTTTCTTTCAGAGTGGAATATATTCCCTGTATCTCATATGGAAAGACTAGTATTTACAATCGACAAATTGACTGAAATAGATTTTTGTTATGTTTAATATCCCGAATAGACAGGTAATTTAATACCTTCCTCTTCTCCCATTTCGCATTCGGGGTTATTATAGTCGAATTGTCTCAGCTCAGCGGGATTCACTCATAAAAACTATTATGCGTTTTTCAGTTAGACTGTAGACAAACAACAGGTTAACTGAATGCTTCCAACGCTTATTCAGAGAAAATATCATATTAATCAGTCAACAGGAATGAATACGGTAAACAAAGATGATCAGCAATACCAATACAGGTGTTTGATTTGCTAACCTGCATGGATTTCCGGCTGCAACCTGTTTTACAAATTTCGTGAGGAAATGTAAGCGTTTCAAATGGTACCCGTCAAGAGGTATTCTAAAATGTGTAATAATCGTTTCGACCGTGAAAAGACAAAAAGGACTAATGATAAATGCTATGAAAAATATGAAAAATCCTTTCACGTTTTATTTGAGGCCACCCTCTTCTTCCACCAGGTGAAAACACTCCATTAGTTTTCTGATGAAATTAAATTAAGCCTTTTCTGTCCTATTTTGATATTAGTAAATATGGCCAATTTTCGTACTACTCGCAGTAAAATAATATATATATACTCGTGCATGTGACACCTTTGATAAAAAATATTTTTAAATTGATTGGGATATTTTATTTGTAATAAAAGAAAAATAAAAGTATTTTTCTGTGTATCCTGATGGGGAAGTATCGCTCCCGAAAAATGTTGTTGATATTTATGTATTATATGGTGGTTAAACAAAATATTTCATATTAATTTTTTGAAAATGACACCGTAAAGTTATTTTGCATTTGTACCTATAAGTAAATTTGCAGTCTTGCAATGATGAGATGGCCATGACACGGCGTATTGAGTTATGTAATCGTCGATTTCAAGAATAAGTAGACTTCGTTATCAAAAAAGGAGTTTGTTGTTAAATTTGAAGTAACTCAAATTTAATAATGTTATTATTGAGTTCTGCAAGTATATCTGTATTTTTATTTTATAATTGTGACAGTTGTTTCGGCGTTTACAACCATTTTGAAACTGATAAAGTTACCAATAAATATTTAAAAAGCCATTTTAACCAAAACTTTAATTCTGAATGGTGGTCTTTCACCAGGGCAATCCTGACAGTATCTTCAACGCAGGAACGTGCCGCAAATTGAAGCAATACAACTTAATTAATTTCCCTACGACGGGATTTGAACCCGCGTATTTTTAAGTAATAACACTAATAAAATATAGCTGTACAAAGTAAACACAAAAATAATAAATATTTAATATGAATATATAAACTTTTTTATTAGTATTTATCTTAAATATCTAAAACTAAAACTTACCAATAACATACATAAAATTCAAAATAAATATTTACGAAATATCGTAGTGTGTATTCAAAGGAATGCCGTCACATCACTAGCTTTGATGGTGGCAGCCAGTGTGTCTATGGTAGCCGTCTATGCTAGCGTACGTCAATAAAAACTTAAAAAAACTCATTAAAAATAGATTTCGTAATCCAATTTTATACTTATCGGAGAAATGTTTTTCAATTTGTTTTGAAATTAACTCTGCCGGTCATATATATATAATGCTGCACTGAACAAGACGACATTTTGACTAAAACGAGGACGAACAACACGCGTTGACTTCGCAAAAGCAACTAAGTAGCGGGTTCTTTGCAAATTAAGAATGACGCCTAATAAAGCATTACCGGGCGACAGTCGTGCGCTCCTCACGGCATATCTCTTTATACTCTACGCCCTGATGTGGTATGTTATAGATGATGCTCAATACTCAAATATTTCAGAGCATCTCAAATCTTCAGTGGCTCAAATGTCCTGAAATAATCCAGTTCAAGCTTTGCTGAATAGTATTAAAATCAATTAACGGGATGATTCCGGCTTGCTTATCGGAACTGTGCATCCCTGAAAATTTCAATCGAAGTCAACTCTTAGATCCGCGACGTCATCAGCTATCGGTAGGTTGAGGGAACCAAAGCGCATCCTAGATACTAAGTTTGGTGAGCTTGCTTTCAGCGTTTCAGGATCTAAAGCCTGGAATAAGCTGCCATAATATTGATTAAAGATTCGATAGAATTCAGAGCGAAGCTTAAAACTCATCTCTTCGGAAAGGCATATCCACGAATGGTACAGTTGCATACCAATTTACAGAGCGAAGCCAGCCGGGTAGTACCCACCTAAAGTAATTAACAGTGAAACTTTTCATAGTCCTCGACATTGTAAATAACTATTAATATTTGTAAATGTAAATAATTATAATTTCTTCAAAAGATTGGTATTTACTTTGTGGCGTCATTATTAATAAACGAATTAAATTACTTCTACCACATTATTAATATACACATATAATATACTAATATATAGAATACATATTATTATTACATTCTATATATTCCAGATAAAGAAAGCATCGCTTTCGAAGCATGCTGATATGTAAATATAAATAAAGTAGTGAAGTAATTTTTAATTCGTTTGCTAATAATTGTTTTCGAAAATTTCAGCCAAACCCAGGGTACATTTTTTTGATTCTTACGGTGATTTAAAAAAAATTGTCTTCCTTAACTCTTCTTTAGTCATTAACCTCCTAATAAATATAATATAATTTCTTCAAAAGATTGGTATTCACTTTCTGGCGTCATTAATAATAAATTAATTTAAAATTACTTTGTAATCAACACTCTATTAATATATACATATCAACATGTTTCGAAAGCGATGCTTTTCTCATCAGGAATATACAGAACACTATGTATTAACATATAATAATATGTCTTCAGTATATTTCTGATAAGGAAAGCATCGCTTTCGAAATGTTGATATGTATATATTATATTAGTGGTGATTATAAAGTAGTTTTTAATCAATTTATTTATAAATATAATATCAATAACAAAAAGGATTTAAATAGTAACTGTAATATCATGCAATGTGCAGTGTTTCGTAATATTGTGTCCTTTGGCGCAAAATCATATATTCTCAAGCTAAAACTTTATAATATAACGTGTTAATATGGAGTGATCTGCCGCTTATAACTCTGTATCTGTTCGTACATAATAAGATAAACCTTAGCAAGTAATATTTGCACAGCGCCCTTGAGGCGATTTTTCACAAGAACGGCGCTATACAAATCATCCAATCATTAATATGGCTTCTAAGCATACGTACCTGGTAAGAGTGTAGTTTCAGGGTACAAACAGCAGACTGAAGAATGCCCCAATGAAAGCTGACTTCCGAGAGGACAATGTAATTTAACGAACCAAAAGTGGTGGTTGTTCTCTTTAGCCATTTGAAGTGGTGGTGTGAAATATCTCTCAATTTGTATAATCATCGTCCGATATTAAAGGCTTTGTTACTTGACGGGTTGTTTATTCTACCCTTAACTACTATTTAATTACGCTGACTGGACAAGAGTGCTCTAACCTCTCGCAAATCCCCCGGGATATCCTGATCTGGAGAAATTGCAGAAACATCCCCGGGTGTTGAGGGAGGGGGGGGGGGATACTGAGTTGAGGTTGCGGCATGTGGTCGGGTACAAAATAATCTATGCCTAACTTCAAAGGGATCCCGTTGGGAGCTCCATTGTGACTTCTGCCTGTTTCGCATAAGCAGCGTATGTAACAGAATAGAGGACGTAACAGTCAGTGGCGGTTTTCCCCAAAGAGCGTTTGTGCATTGAACTCCCATCAAAAGATAAAATAATAAGATTAACTTGTATCAAAATTTTACCATACTAACGTCACGCTATTCCAATTCCGTGCTAAAAAATCCACCAGTCACTAAGGAATTAATACTGCTCGAGAGTCAGTCCGAGATCAATCAGTGCGTTTGGAATTCAGCGTCTATGGAACTTTTTATTCTAAGAAATAATTCATACAATCCCATACTCGTGGTGCTTAAGTGGCAAACCGTAGGAGCGTGCAAACCTTTGGGAATCTGTTAGCTGCCCTGGTGCGCAGCGATTACGGAATTAATTAACACCAAATGTGTACTATATTAATATTAATGACGCCGGAGCTCCGTGCTAGAGTATTGTTACTAGTATACTTGTACAGATTCTCTGTTGTATATTAAAGATTATGTTAACTACGTGACTCTAAATAAAATTTCCATAAACGTAATGTAGGAAAATTAATTAATTAATGTGAAATTTTGTTGTTGGATTACAATTAATTTGTTTAATAACTGACGGCCTCCATGGTCGAGGGGTAAGGCTCTCGACTACGAATCGGAAGGTCGCGGGTTCAAATCCCGGCGTGCGCAACTAAATTTTATTTAATTAATTTGTGTTGTTTCACAATTAATTAATTAAATATTATGTATAGTGTATTTGCGCACGTTCCAGAGTGAAAGATACTCTCAGTATCGCCCTGGTGAAAGACTACCATTCAGAATTGAAACGTTGCTTGAAATGGATTTTATCCGTGTTTGGTGACCAGACCTGAATAGCCAGGCATTTCCCCACCTTCCTCTCCCCCTTTTCCTTCCCCTCCCTATACCTTCAGCCTCACAAACATTTCCCAATTGGGGATGCCATAGTCTCACTGGCTCCAGGCGGTTGGGAGCAGTTGAGACTCTTGAGGGGTATTCATGTAAAAAAAAAAAAGGTTTAACGTAAAATTTTTAATTAAAATTATTTTATAACATTAAATTTGATACTACATAAGGGTTTCAACTGCTGAAGCCAATGGAAATGTGGCATCTCTATTTTAGGAGAAGCTGTGGGGATGAAAAAAATAGTAGACTGTGAAGATAAAGGTTTAGAATTACCTGGCTATTTTTATCTAGTCACTTAACATAAAGCTATTTCAAGTAACATAAGATAAGTCTCTTATCAGGCTGACATTAAGGTATCTTTAACAATGGGAATAGATTCAAGATTACTTACTTTACCTTTGCAAAGCAGTTTTGTGTGCTTTATTTTAAACGCAAAGGAAATAATACAATAGAGATGCCCTTACACAGAAGGGGAAGAAACCAAAATTAGGGGGGCGAGCTTAGGCGTGTCACTATTAATTGATTTCCTAATAAATGCACCGGAAAGTCTGCAGGAAACTCGTTTTGCACTGCAAAGTGTTAGTCTTTATTCTTCGAAGAAAAATCTACTAATGATCAACGCGTCCTTTTTATGTGGAATATAATGCGATAGTTTTGATTATTCTCTTTAACACTTATATTTTTACAACGTTTGAATACTCAAAAAAACCATTATCATTGTTTTATTTCTTAAAAATTCGAATGTCACACGCTGGTGGTTAACACACGAATAATGTAGTCGAGAAATGCGTGAACCTTTTTGGTGCCAAATTTAAGATGTCACGTGGTTTGCCTCCAGTCGTCAAATTTGGCTATATGGCACATCTATACATTCTGACGTCAGTGACTTTAAACAATTGAAAAACTAAAGAAAATTGAATCTTATATAATTTTGACAATTAAACCCAAACCCTTTGGATTTAGAGCTAAGGGGCTTACCACTTCGTAACGGAGTTCGCCAAAGAGGATTATTCTCAAATATTTATAAGCAGGGTTCGCCACACGTATATTATAAATGTTTTAAGCACACTGTTTCATTCCTTTCCACGTAGTTTCACACTTATCCCTCGGAGCGATCTTTTGTCCGCCGCAAATTATAAAAGTCCATTAAGCGAGTCGGGGGCGTCGTCAAGTTGTTTTGTCCTTTGTAAATACGGCTTCTTTGTACGGCGTGAGCTTTATTTCCCGAGTAAGGTAAAATTCAACAACACGTATGGCGTGAGACCGATGGGTTGCGTGTCCTGACCTAGGCTCGGACCCTCCCAGATTCCGGGTTAATCAGCGCTGCGATCTACCTAGCGCCTGGCGGGAAGCAAATGATGCGATAACGGAATCGTTATAACTCGGTAAATTTGATGGGGCAAGTTTGGCATTGTTATTTGCAATTTATAGATGTAGCACATGGAAAGTTCCGTAATGCGTATATACTATTTGTAATTAACATTAAATTGAGAGTTGTTTTAGGAACCAGTTTGGACTCTATGAACAACGCGTTGCTCTGAACAAGTTTTCTTTTATGTCGCATCACCTTAAAGGCGTTATTTTGATGTTTTTATTTATTTATTTTTTAAATTTTATTTGATGTGTGATGTATCATTCATCTACTACCTATTATTATTTAATTTTTTAAAACTTTTGTATATATTTTTATAACTATTGTATGTATATTTTGTATGTAATGTGTGGGACTGCACTAACCTCCTCACATACCGGAATAAACATTTATTTTTTCAAAACATATCTAAATAATAAAGTTCCTAAGTTGGTACCTACTTGTGTTTTCCATTTTGAAAATATCCTATACAAAACACATTTTTCTTTTGAATTCGTAATCTGTAGCTAACAACCTCAATACAACATGGCAGGTGAGATGTTCTTCATATTAATTTTAAAACGTTTTAGCAACAGTTTTATATATTGGATTTCATTCAAACTACTCTCTATAGGCCTCAGTCCAGCATCTACGCATACTGGAGAAAGATATTGGCCCCTCAGAATTTCAATTCCGCAGCACCTTAAAGGCTTTATTTTCATGTACTTATTTATTTATTTTTTATTATTCATGTATCATTCACCTATAACTATTTTATTATTATTTTATTTTTTAAACTTTTGTACACATTTTGTATATTTTTATAACTATTGTATGTATATTGTTGTATGGAATGTGTGGGACTGCACTAACTTCCCCACATACCGGAATAAACATTTATTTATTTTTCAAAGCTAAGATAATAATGTCTGCAGACAAGCTGTCATGTGACCACTTTGCAGGACTACATATTTTGCTTCTTTCTTATTTTACAAAAAAAAAAAAAAAAAAAAAAAAAAAAAAAAAAAAAAAAAAAAAAAAAAAAAAAAAAAAAATGTCGCACATTCGGAAAAAAATGAGAACGAAAATACAGTGCAACGAAAAGTATTGATTATGATCGATTTGTCATCGTTGAATGTGAAAAAATAAGAAGAGAGAACGATTAGATGCGGGTATATTGTAATGAAAGGGAACTACGATTCATAAATACGAGTATTGTGACGTAGTCGAGTTTTCGAGGAATTCAAATTTCAACTGTAGTGGGAGTAAATACAATCATTTAAGTAAGACGTCTCAATATGACCTAACCACAGTTTGAAACAGCTGTCACAATAATGAAAATCTAAAATACTTTAATAATAACATTATTTAATTTGATTTACTTCAAATTATATAAAAATAATATTAAATGTAGATCTACCAATTAAACACAATAACAATTAACAGACATTTAGTAATTATTATAGAATAAAATTAAGCGGGATGAGAATGGATAAAGACCGAATTTAAATATGCTTATACAAATAAGTAAACCTCACAACATTGACATTTTCTTAAATTCCATGAATTCATTTAAAATCTCAATACAAAACGCCATAGATATGTGTTCGTAAATAAAATTAAATTTAAAGCAAGTAAATTCTTTAAGCATTTTTTTTGTAACATTATTTTGCCTTCAACATTTTTAACATCTTCGTTTGTTTGGCCATCGTTTAAAAAAAAATGTTATTATTAAGTTTGTAACGCCGAAACAGCTGTCACAATAAAAAAATTGAATAACATTTGAGTTATACGAATTAAACACAAAAACAATTAATAAACGATATCGTTATTGCACTGTCGTGTTTTAGCACGCACCGAGTTTCAGTGAGATAGGTAAATAAACATATAAAAAAATTATAATGTCACATCACCAAGTTACCACTTCATATGAAAATATAAATAAACATTGTTATTTTTTGTTGCTAAATAATTCATAAACTTTATTGCGTACACCAAAAATGTTGTAAAAACATTTATTAGAGATATTTACAAGTCGATGTATGTATGATGCTTTTATGTAAATATTTTATTTGTGTTTCTAATTTAAAAAAAAATTAAATAATGAAAACTATGTTCATAACATCCCAACTAGCGAATGAACAATTAAGTCCCCAAACGGCTAAATAATTCTTGCGAAATTATTAACTAACTAACTAACTAGTTAGTTAACTAGTTAGTTAGTTAGTTAGCTAGAGAGGACGGACCGCCAAACAACTTGTTCTTGGCATACACTTCTTGCGTCATACAACGTCTCATACATTCTCTTCTGTTATTCTGACTTCTGACTTGATGTCTTCCTGGGGCACCCCCGACTTCTTCTTTCATTCAAATTCGCGTTACATATTCTTCTAACACTCCTTTTTCGTTCATTCGCTCTACATGCCCAAACCATCTAACGGTCCCTTTCTTAATCTGACTCATTACTCTTACATCAGCCTTGCATTCTTTCGCAACATTTTTCACAAGATCCATGGGTTTAACACAAATTCGCCTCACAGATCTCATTTCTAGAGCATTCGGTCTACTTTCATCCTTCCTGTGCCAGTTCCGTGCCTCACTGCCATATTTCAGGGTAGGTATCAGCACTCCATCGTGGACTGCTAGCACGTCGATTGTATTTATATATTTGTATGATGCTTTTGTGTACTTATTTTGGTTGTGTTTTTAATAGATAAAATAATGACAAAATTCTTATTTTTGTATGATAATAAATAAAATAATGACAAAATACTTATTTTTGTATGATAATAAATAAAATAATGACAAAATACTTATTTTTGTATGATAATAAATAAAATAATGACAAAATACTTATTTTTGTATGATAATAAATAAAATAATGACATAATACTCATTTTTGTATGATAATAAATAAAATAATGACAAAGTACTTATAGCCGAATCACGTCTGCTAGAATCAGTGCACAATTACAAACATCGCATTGTGCAAAGTTGTACAGAATAGGGATGTCATTAATGTTCTCCGTATGAAATATCGACTGCACCGCCTCCGCTTGCAAAGCGTCCCATTCAGCCGGGAAGCGCCGCTGCTGGAGGAGAATTTATTATCCTCAATAACGAGAATAGACGATGTCAAATTTTCCAGCGAATGTAATAATTAGATTGATAAAGCAAATGCGGTCGAATAGTTAACAATTACATGCTTAATTGTTCGCTTTATCCAGCCATGAATATATTATACCTACATATATATCAGTGGCGTCTATAAAGGCCGAAAAGCTGTGCCGACCCTAAGAAAAACAAACCGTTGCAGTTGTTTTTTTTATTTATCAGATGTATTTTTTTCTCTATAAATATGCGAATTTATTTCATATCACAATCGTTCTAAATTATAAATCCTTTCAATTTGACAAATGTAAACTTTTTAGATAGATAATAAAAGAGCAATTTCAAATATTCAATGCAAAATCCAGATTAAAAAAAAAAGCTAATTTCTCTTCTCTATATATAAAAATAAATGTTTGTCCTCGATTTTATCGAAAATTACTTGACCCGTTTCGCTGAAAATAGCACAGTTTGTTCTTATTAGTGTCGGGAAGGTTTAGAGAGTAATTTGAATGAAATCCAGTATGTAAAACTGTTGCTATAACGTTTTAAAATTAGTATGAAAAACATTGAACCCGCCATTTTGTATTGAGGTTAGCTCATAGATATACCACTCTGGTTAGCCACAGATTACTTGTTCAAATAAGAAGGTTTGTTTGGGTAGAATATTTTCAAAATGGAAAACACAAGTAGGTACCTATTTAAGAACTTCATTATTTAGATAATATATTTGTTTTGTTTCTTTGTTTCATCGTTTAGAGATAGTAATAGTCGTCACAAGGCATTACTTTTATTGTCAAATCAATTATGGCTCCCAAAAAATCCAAGCAAGGCCGGGTAGACATCAGAATTATCATTACAAAGAGAGATGGCAGAAACCCTCAAAAAATTTAATTTCCTCCAAATATTATCTTTATAAGTGAAAATTATGCTTGTGCACTGATGGAGGACTTAGCTAGTAAAGGATTGAATCCACGACGCCTGGTTTCCTTGGGAACAGATTGTAAAGCACAGCGTGTTTTGTTTTTTTTTAATTCTACTACTTTATCTAACTCATAGAACACATGTTTTTTTTAGATCGGTTCATCGGGTTGTTATAACGTAAAGAATCGTTTAACAGATCTTATATAAATGAATTTATAGAAGACATTGGAAAAAAAACAAGGAATGTTTTACAAAGGCGTGCTAATATAGTTCGTATAGTTCGAAGTAATATCTTGTCGCTTTGAACCATTTCCGAAGATTGCTGTGGGCGGATGCATTTGCCACTAGACACACAAAGGAAAGCGAGTGTACCATTTGTAAAGAAAATCGATAGCCTCCAGCATTCGATTGGTTTCAATGTGATTGTTACCTACAAAGAAAATTTTTCGAAATCTTCTCCATGCCTCGGCAGTCAAAGCCTCTAAAAACTAGCCTTTGTTCGGAACGCTCTTCATAATTGAATTAAATTGCACTCGGGGACCCATTAAATCTTCACAAAGGTACAAAAATCTGTAAAGAATGAGTTTCGCAAACTTTACTGGTCGATTTGGACAGTTTCTTTAAATAACACCATGGTGAAACACCACAAATTCATAATAGAAATGCTTCTTGAAATTATCAGATCTAAATAGTCAGGTACTTTCCAACCTTCCTCTTTTCCATCCCCAGTGGATGTCAGTATTCCACTCGCTCCGGGTGATTAGGACTCTGTTCGTATTCATACATAATTTTAACGAAGGTTGGACACAATCATCGTTGTTTTAACATTACTAGCGACTTAAAACAAATAAACCATAATTGTTGGAGCTTCCTTATCCAGGACGTTGTTGTATACAGACCCTGATTTTTTTTCAATTTTATAAAATATACAGTATCGATGTACCATATAAAAAAATCGAGTCTCCTAGTTTTTTAATCATAATGTTGGAAAATTTTCTGCTTTTTAATAAATTTTCAGCGTTTTATGTTTTTCTTGGGCGTCCCTTCTTGCGCTCCATATATTCACCTGATACTTCTATCTTTATCAATTTGCTAATCTTCCATACATCCTTTTCTAAACCATCTCAATATGAATCTTAAGGGGGAGAGAGACGTCCGAGGGATTATTTCTTTTTTCTTTTTTTTTTCGAAGAAGAATTCTTCTTCTAGAAGGATTTCACTTTGTGATGTCATTATGTATTTTAATTAAAACAAAATAACTTTGTATACTCACATCTTCAGGTATCAATGTATACATTGATACCTGAAGATGTGAGCATCGCTCACAAAACATGTAGTAATATTGTATATTAATAAAGTGATGTATACAAAGTTATTTTGTTTTAATTAAAATAGATTATTTATTAGTTCGAAATAATTAAAATATTAACAAAACATTGTAAACATTTCGTTTTTAATGCATACATATCAACATGTTTCCAAAGCAAAGCTTTCCTCATCAGGACATACAGAATTCTAAAAAAATAATAATCCCAAGTATAGACAAATCATGAACTTGAAGCATGCTTTGAACAACAACAAAAAACCTTTTCTTTTCCTTTTGCAAGCATTATCTTTGTTATTGAGTCTTTTCATAATTGTATTGCAGTTTTTGAAGCGGAGGCAGCAAGTGGGAATGCCGTTCTTGTTGTACAGGTATTACAATGGAAGATGCTCCTAGAAACTAGCGTTATTGATCCCCTCGGTACCGGTGGCACCGATAGGGAAACACGCCAAATGCGCGCCCAACATTTGTACACGGTTCACATTATTTGTCGCATGGAACGGGTTGTTTCTAAGACACTTTTAGCATTCAATAAACCTATGATACCCATAGAGCAAATAATACATAGAGATACCCTAATTCCTAAGGAGAAGACATCAACAGAAATTGGGTTACTTCCCACCTATATATTAAGACCGATCCATCACGCTATGATTCACTCACATTAAATATATATTTCCGGGATCTGAGGATTTGCTACCAAAAATGATTTCAGAGATCCAAGTCAAAATAGAGCCCTACGAAATATCTTTAGTTTGCCATGGGACACACGTCAAAGACATTTACAGAAACTCCCAAATACTTCCGTTTAACACCATTCTCACCTCCAAAACTAGAAATACTTACAAGTAATTCAAAATTCGTCACGTACTAACACCACACTCAATTCTAATCACGACGTACACCAACACAACACAAGAAACCACAACAAACAACAAATACCAAAAATACACTCAACAAAATATGCGCCAAAATCTTTAGAATATATCGCTTCCACACAATACAATATAATCCAATGTGATGTGTCTCTGTAATAAGAAAAACTATATAATGTAACAGTGATGTGTTTCTTTATAATAAGTGACTATGTACACTTATATTATAATGTACCAGTGATATGTCTTTATTACAAATGCAAATTATGTGTTGTAAATGTATTGTGAATGTTAATTATGTATTTTAAACATTAAGTAAGTTTGTTTCTAAAAACTGTACTGCAGGTTCTGCATGCAATCCCACAATGAGCTTCTTAACTTTTGGAAATGCAATGCATAATGTATTGTGTACTTAAAAAAAATAATAAGAGGGACGAGCTACGCGTGCGGCCAATTTAAGTAAAACAGTAACTAAGTAACAAGCTTGTTTACAAAAACCGAGTAATTAGTTTGACCCTAATTATAAATTTTTATAAACAATAATTATTAATCTAAAACACTCATCCAAATTGAAAAAACCTTCCGAGCAAAGATAAATGTCGCCGGCAGGACTCGAACCCGCACTTGATTAACTTGGCGGGTTTGCGATAAGCCGACGTAGCTCAACGGTAGAGCATCTAACCGGACATTAGAAGGGTGCGGGTTCGAGTCCTGCCGGCGGCATTTATCTTTGCTCGGAAGGTTTTTTCAATTTGGATGAGTGTTTTAGATTAATAATTATTGTTTATAAAAATAATAATTGTTACCCTTTGCACTATACACAAAAATCTTGTCTTAAGTTTTAAAGAACTTTAGTTTATCAATTAACTAATTATAAATGTTTTGTAATTTGCTTACTGCAGTCAAAATTACGCGAAAAAAACGTGGACGGCGGTGAACTAAAGCTGGTGCCAAAATAGGTGTCACGTGACCTTTGTCTCCAGCCGTCGAAGTCGTACAGATAGTCTATTAATTCTGAAGTCAATGATGATACCTATATTTACATTATCTTCATTTCAAGTGCATGTAACTTTTATTAGTCATTCTAACTTACTTGAAGTGTAAGATATTTTTGAATTGAAATGTCTTCCTCATTGGGCTTTCCCGGTATTTTGGTGTTAGCTTTTCCAAAGGTAAACAAACACTGGTAGAGAATAACACCGTATAATTAATTATCAATCAACAAGCCTATATTCACATGCACATTGAATACCTACTCAATAAACACCACAGTAGGTGTACAATAAACTGTGAGAAATTCACTTAAACAAAAGTTTAGCAATTACTAATTAGTAATTTATTGGGATTGAGTAATCAATTAAAATAAAACCACATGCGGATCAGTTCTCTTACAAAAAGTATTTTCATGGACTTTAATGAAATTTAATACGGCTCACTGGTATAAACACAGTTTCATTATGCACTGATAAATTGAAGGAACGAAAGAAATTGCAGGTAAGAAATACAAATCACTGGAGGATCTCTCTTTCGAGAGATAAATTCATCACTGCAACCCACATTCTTTTGCTTTCGATATATTTTAATTTGGGAGAGAGAGTAAACAAGGAAAATTTTAATAAACATCTTTCTGGAGATCTGGGTTCGGCTCGCGGCCATTATGAACAAAAATGACAGTACGAAAGGAGTTGCGTTTTCGGGTCGGTTTGAAGAAATGAAATATTTTCGGGTATTAATGAAAGAATTTAATTTAAAAAAACTTTTAACATTTTTGATTTTTTTGCTGTAGGGTTGGGTAGTTGATTTTAATCAGTTATTTGATATAATTTTCATGTTCAGTAGAGATGGTTGATACTTGAAATGGGTTGTCACTGCAGTTCCACTTACTGGAGACTAATGAAAAACCGGTTCTTTATCCAGTTATTTTGGAACCGGTTTCTGGGGGAATTCACGAAAAGAAAATTACAACAAGAATACATATTTTTAAAGTATTCCAAAAGGAATCGGCTCCAAAAATAGCCGGTTCCTTGGAGAAATATTATTTACCGGTTCCAATGACAGCACAGGAACCGGTCCCAAGTAACCGAGACAGGAAATCGACCATCTCTAATGTTCAGAGAGGTATTTTTTTTTATATGTGACAAAATATCGTCGGATGTAAAACTAATACAATCTAGAAGTAAAAAAATATATTAAAAAAAAATCTTAATTAGTCCATAGAGGCAAGTGATAAAATAAAATTAAATACATATCACTAAAAACACGATTGAACAAAAAATTATTCAAAGTATTTTAATATTCCGGGAAACAATGTTGAAAATTCACTTGTAGTTAAACAGGGGTAACGCCTTTTCCAACGGAGTGTTTGATTGCTTTTCGCAGCGAGGGAAAGTTTTTACATTCTATGAGATCGGAAAAACAAAATTGATTTTCCAACTGTCGGCTCGCGGCACCACTGTGATGTAAAATCAACACTTTCCCGACACTTTTTATTTGGCTGGTCTCCTGATACCCGTAATCGACTTAAAGTGGGAAGCTGTATTTCACGCATGGGTGCTTCGCCGGAGTTGGGAATGTTAACTAGTGAAGTAGATTTAGCCACAAAATTAAATAGAGTAAAAACTACTACTAACGAAATTTCTGCGTCGTTTACACGTAAAGGCAGGAAGAAAGGAGGAAATGAAATGTCACACGGACGTTTCATTAGTTCATCAGCATACATATGTAGAATACGTATCCTTCTTTTATTCCGACTCTTGACATGACCCAACTCTATTAATATTTGATTCCCTTGACCATTTCATGTCTTCCTTGGGCGTCCCTTCTTGCGCTCCATACCAGATACTAAACATCTATCCATCCCTTTCTAAACCATATCAATATTGATCTTAATGGGGAGAGGGACGTCCGAGAGGGATTATTTATTAGTTCGAAATAATTATAATGTTAATAAAAATACTTCGTGAACATATTTTTTTGATACATAAATATCAAATTATTCAAAAAATCCTATCCGACATAAAACATAAATTCATGTACGTAGAAACATAATTTCAGGACATTTTTTCTTTTTTCTTTTTCCTTTTCTTTTTCTTTTTCTTTTTCTTTTTCTTTTTCTTTTTCTTTTTCTTTTTCTTTTTCTTTTTCTTTTTCTTTTTCTTTTTCTTTTTCTTTTTCTTTTTCTTTTTCTTTTTCTTTTTCTTTTCTTTTTCTTTTTTTCTGTTTTTTTCTTTTTCTTTCAATCCTCCATAGCTTATTTAGTTGCGGTTTTCTCTCCATGTTATTTAATTCCATTAGTATTCAGTGAAAAACCATGTATATAATGTCATATAATTTTCTCTTGTTATTTGTACCTACTACATATTTGATTATTTACACCCTTAGTTTCTAAATTGTTATTTTATAATACCTGCTCATGAATATTGTATGTCATAGTATTAATTTGCATATTGTATATATATTATAATAACAGATATACTATGTAGTATATCTGTTATTTTACAATTAGGTTAGGTTAGTTAGTGTAAAGCGCACTTGAGGTGAACCTTCACAAAACTGCGCTATAGAAATTAACTCTTATTATTATTATTATTATCAACATGTTTCGAAAGAGGCGCTTTCCTCATCAGGACATACAGAATACTAAAAAATAATAATGTCAAATATAGACAAATCATGAATATAGAACGTAATAATGTAAGAATAGACAAATTATGAACATAAACAAAAAGTGAATAAAGTAGGGAAGCAATTAATAAAAATGTTAATAAAAAAATATTGTAAAATATTGAATAACAAATTTATATTAGATATTCAAAAAAGGAATCATTTTTATTATTAACATGCATAAAATATATTCGTATAGATCAGCAAATGCCGATTCTGAATATATAACTTTTAATATATATAATTATACGTAGAATTTATAAATCGTTATTTCAAGTGAATAAATAATCATTTCATAAAAACGCCTTGTTATGTTGGTACCATTGAATTTGCACCATGTGACGTCACATGTGTATGTTGTTTTTTGATTAGTCTGGACGTTTTAATTTTAATTTTTTGATTTTCTTTTGTATTTTAAATATGTATTTTTTTTAGTTTTAGCTAAAATTTGATCTTAATTTGGATGCCTTCAGCCTTTTTGATTGTTATTCAACATAAAAAAACGAGTATTCATCAGCAAACCAATTATCAACATGAATATTATGATAATGTTATTGCTCAATACTATTATTATTCTTTGAGTTTAAAATTTCTAAAAAGGTACATAATTTTATTACTTATGTTTAGTTATGGTTTATTACGAATAGAATATAAAATTATGTACGGTACAGCTCATCCTCGTTTTGCAATTTGACATTCTAACCTCAAGGCCGACCGGTAAAAGAATTGGAGCGTTTTGGCGGACTTTGAAAAATTGAAACTTTGAACATAAATAAAAAAAAATAAAAATTGGACTGGAGTTCCTTATTATTTTTTAAAAACTTCTTCTCGCTATTTAATTATTTTTCTCTTTAAATTTTTCTTAAGTTTATCGTATTGCTTAATAATATTATCATTATTTCCAATTAATAAATAATCTCTCTCCGACGCCCCTCTCCCCCTTAACAAAATTTTGTTATTTATCCCTTTGAAAATTTTTACCATTGTCCGTTTCTATATGTGCTCGTATAATAAATACTGTGATTGAAAAACTTGATACATTCTCCACTTGTTTATTTTAGACCGGGCCTAAAATAAACAAGCAGAAAAAGTTATAAAGTTTTTAGCAGAGTCTTTTAATTACAATTTTTTTTTTCGTAAAAGGCTCCTTCTCTGACTAAACGCCCTTGGAACTGCTTTAAGGTTAAATATTTAATTTATTTTTTGTAATTTGATATTTTTTATTAAAATCCATAAGACACAGAAGATCTCTGTGATCCTAAAACGGATACGTACGTGAATATGACATGAACATAATGATCTCGATTTTGAAAAGAAGGCACTCTTCATCCACTCTCCAATTAAAGAGACTTTTCTAGAGGTTGTTTCGTTAAGACCGGCTGATCTAAAGTATGGAGAGGAGCACAGCTTCGTCATCACAAAGACAAGGGCAGTCTCTTAATTTTTTCAATGAGGATGCGTTCTTAACGTCAGAGTGGAAGATACTCTCAGTATCGCCCTGGTGAAAGACCACCATTCAGAATTGAAACGTTGCTTGAAATTGCTTTTAGGCGTGTTTGGTGACCAGATCTGAATAGCCAGGTATTTTCTTCACCTTCCTATCCCTCTTCTGCACCCCCTCCCAAATACCTTAAGTTTTACAATATTCTCCAATTGGGTATGCCATAGTCTCACTGGCTCCAGACGGTTGGGAGCAGTAGAGACTCTTGTGGGATATTAAAAAAAAAAAAAAAAAAAGAGGCAAACTCAAACACTCCCATTACACATTTAATACTGGTCCGCAGGACAAAAATTAATACTAATAATTCAGAAATATTGTATATAAGATTGAAGGTACAGATTACTATGGTGTGAAATATGAGGTACGATCTTCCAATCTTCCAACCTACATTATAAATGCTTTTTAATTTTTCGAAAATATCGATCAATATAAATCAACTTACATGTATAGTCGGTGGCGTCTCTAAGTATTTAGGATTTCCAAAAATCGTTTCCATCTCTTTTCGCCACCTGAATACATTTGTAAGTAAATTTAGCGAAACTCGTTGAAATCAATCTAAATCATTTTTAAAAGGGTACCGATGAAATGCAATAACGATAAACTATTTAAAAAAAAATTAAATGTTACCAATATATTGACACACTATAAGAAGAAAATCTCTCTCACGCGCCCAGTCTAAAATTTTATTCATGAAAAATTTCAGCAACACGGAAAACGCTCATTTCCCCCAGAAGTGGCAATTTACTTATCTGCAGCCTCGAACGTGTCCCATACATCATCAGGCTTTGTGGGGCGGATCTGCATGGCGAGTCGAGCACCTAACTGCAACTTGCGAGCTTTAATGGAAACACTCTAGTTTTAGCTCCACTCGTACTTGCTAGTTACTTACTCCGATGTATCCGATGCAATCTATACTCGGGATGATGCACTCACTTCGGGTACTTGAAAACCTGACGACAGATTTAAACTACTTGGTGGAGAATGTTTTACACTGACGTTGTTTGAAATGAGTTAAACACATATTATACACATGACGTGCAAGTGAATGGAAAAATAAGTCGGAGATGCCTCAAGAAGATACCTGTATCACTAACGCATACTTTAGCCGGGTCAAGTTATGAATTGGAATAACAGGGTGCGTTTAAATGCAAATTCTGCGCGGCCTGTTTCATACAAAACTTAATTTTGGATTTGAGGCCACAATACTCACCTAAACCGAATGATCTTTTTTTCAAATATTGAAAATATCTTTTTTTTTAAACTTATAAAATAAAGGCCGTCAAAAAAATCCAATTTTCGCGATGTCCGAAGCAACTATAGCAATTATTTGGGGGCAACTGACGATTTAAACAAAAATAAAATTACCCCGTTTATTATGAAAACATGATAAAATTTAAATAAATAAGTTTTAAAACATGCATTTTGATGGGCATAAAGTTAAATTATAAACTACTTATTTATGTTGGAACACAAATTTACCGTACACAATTTAAAATTTCAACTCGTAAAAACGTTTTTTTTAAATGTTTCTTGTTTTTTTTTTTTTTTTATATATAATCATATTTACAAAGCAAATATGAAAATTAAAAAAAAATACCATAAACCCGCAAATAATTTTTAAAATTGCTTCTAAAATCATGAGAAATGGATTCCTTTAATGGCCTATATTTCACAACTTAAAATAATAATTAGAAAACATTCTTCTAATCCGTACCAGATATTTACTATACCTTTAATTCAGAAATGATAATTCAATTAGGTTGGGTATTTCGTCCTTAAATCTAATATTAAGTTTTGCATGAAACAGAGCGCGCAGCTGTTTCTCTTAATAGGTTGTATAAATGTGAACAAAGCAATAATTGTGTGTCAATACACAGTTATGTGCGTTATTATTGGCTGCCATCGCGGGAAAATGGCATTGAAAATCTCAATTTTTCAGACTCGTTAAACGGTTTGGACCCTTGTTTCACGCATCAATATCCTACACACATAAGTGTATTATATAAAATTCTAGAATGATTTCAGTGTGAAAAACTAGTCACCTGAAGTAGTAAAAAGAGACCTTCAACCAATACAAATTGGTTTGGAGGCTAATGTAGACCCAATGAATTTCCAACAAATTGATTTATAAAGAAAATAGCAAACTCGATCAAATTTACGCAACTTTATTCAGTTGAAAAAATAGAGATTCTAATTGAATTCCAGGCTTGGGCCTAAACCGACCAACTATTTGAACAAAAAAATAATTCAATTTTAGATTTCTATATAGAAAAAAATCCGTTATCATACCGTTAGACAATCGGATGATAAGCTACTGAGGTGGGAGTTACATTGAGTTGGATGCTCGGGATACCCGTTAGAGTAGGAGGATTCAATGATAATAAATTGAATTAAGGTGGCTGGTTTATTTTCTGGAATTTTAAATACTTGTGTCAGTGTAACCACCTTATCCAGTGATAACCATTGATGTGGTTAAAATTAATCACTCAAATTTATACTGTGATTTTTGAGTGAAGAAATAATTTCGTTTCATGGATATTGAATGTAAGCTCCTATACCAATAGCATGAAACGAATAATACTGCTTTTGATGGAGTTATAAATACGAAGTTTTGGCTAAATATCAAATGGCTAAACCTCGGATTTAGGATCTAACTACCCAGTACACTTATCACCCTTGTCATTCTTAGCAACATAATAGCTTCTAGAGAATTTTGGATTTCATGAAACGTGACATACGACTCTAAGAATATACTTGTAGCAAGCAGAATACTACCTCGGTGTTGTCCTGCATGATCATGGATATTTTCTTTGCAAAACATCTACAATAATAAGTACAGTATAAAATAAAGAATTGCAGCATATTATGCCCCTGAGGTGACAATATGACACTGCTTAGGAGAAAAATTCAAAAAGTTATTTATAAATTTATAACTGATAAAATACAAAAAATTATGGTAACAAGAACTCAAAAAATCAGGGAAAAAATTGGCTATTTTCGTAACACAGATATCGAAAAGCAGATATCTTACAGTGTTAATATCCTAGAGTCCTATGTTAATTGCCGTGTATACTCGAATAGTAGGAATGGTAATTTACCCCCATATACAAAAGAGTCTGCAATTGAATTCGTACCACGATGAACATACTGTGTCTTTTTTTCGTGTGTTCAAAACTGTTCTATTTTATCAGCGCGGGGTGTGCGATGTCAAAAAAGCAGCAAAAACGCAAAAACTCGAGGCAGCGGGTTTTAATCTGCTAGTTTGAAATACTCGTAGAAATCAATTACTAACTAGGTATTTTAAAACCGTTGGTTGTTATTAAATCCATTATAGATATTTTACGTATTTTGGATTAGAATTAATAAAAATTTTCTTTTTTTCACCACTTTATTAATATACACATACGGCTATCTCTACATGTTTCGAAAGCGATAAAAATAGAACACAATGTAATGTAAGAATAGACAATTTATAAACATAAACAAAAATTGATTATAGTAGGTAATTAATCAAAAATGTTAATAAAAAATTATTATAAAACATTGAATAACAAATTTATATTAGAAATTAAAAATAATATTTTTTTATTATGAAAATAAATTCAAGAGATAGCTATTTAAAGAAAAAAAGATAATTAATTTTATTATTGTGTTCAGTGTTTAGTCATGACATTTGTCTATACACGACATTTTTATTTTTTAGTATTTTGAATGTCCTAATGAGGAAAGCGTCGCTTTCGAAACATGTATAAATATGTATATTGATAAAGTGGTAAATAGAAAGAATTTTTTAATTAATTTATTCTTTTTTAACTTTGTTTTCATTGTAGAGTTTTTTCTTTCCTAAGCACAAGCAACAAAACATCAGGAAAGAATATATTGCACAAAATTGGTAACAACTCGTATACTTATGTTTAAGAAAAACATTAATATATAAGATAATTTAATAAAATAATTTTTTTAAACATTAATATATAAGATACTATCGATGATATCCCGAGTGGTCAATTGTGAAATCAGAAGTTACAACAATCGTTGTTTAGTTTCCGCGGCGAGAAATTCGAGCTACAGCAAATACTATTAAAGGGAGAATTTATAACGTGAGTCCAGCAGAAAGTTTCTGGTTTTTAATCTATCGTCGTGTATTTGTATTCTGTGCAGATAACGTATTGGTTGTCGGATTGAGATATTTTACTGGGTTAATAAAAGGCGTTGAAAGGTGAAGAAACATTAATTAATTAATTAATTGTTAACATAAAACAATCGTTTTTATTTATGTCGAAGTATTAAATATTTAAAAATAAGGGGCTGCGAAATTATCTGCAGTACTACACTCGAAATATTGATATAATCAAGGTTTCCATTACGAAGTTTCTATAATAATAACAGTAATATTTGGATGGTTTGTATATACCCGTTCTAGAGAAAAAATCACCCAAAGGGCACTGAAATAAAGCAAAAAAAAACTCAACAGTAAAGACCGGTTAGTAGCTGGGTTGACAGTTGTCTCGGGTTCCCACCCAGTCATCGCCGGTTCAATTTTTCTGATAGTTAATTGCTCCATCATTGCAAAAACAACATTTCCGAAGGATAGTAGTAGGAGTTTTTTCAAAAAATATTGTCAAGTTTCCATAACCCATAAATGTATATTTAATTTACAAAAAAATATTTTCTAAAGATTTCACCATTTATTTATTGAATCTACATTACATTGAGCATTATTTTTTTTTCGGTCTGCGGCCTTTATTTTTGGCTTTATAATTTTAAGGGTTAAAAAAAACTTTTAGAATCACATCTACGCTTCGACTCATTTAAAAATACAACAACCCCGTTGCCATCGATTTTTTATTCTAATTTGGGCTCCAAAATCCAAAAAAATTACACAATAAAACCGTCTCCATAAATTTATATAGACTCCATGTATAAATAATGAAGCTGCGTGCTGGGTCTTATAAAGGAGCACCTTCGTATGTAATTTATATATGTATTTATTTTAAAACGCACTTGGGGAGAAATATCTACAATTATTAACGTTTTATTTTAATTTTAATTAATATTCTAATTGGTTCATTCGTATCAGTACACGAACATTTTTGGATTTCTCAAGTTTTTTTTTCAATCATACAGTCATTGTATTTATACCAAAACTTACTCAATCTGCCTTCTAGTAGATACGAAATAAATAAATTTATCTTTCTTACATAACAATATTATTTAGTTGCGTCATCCAACACGCTGTATTGTCAAGAAGCAACAGGAAATTTAATAATTGGCAATAAACACCTCCAGCAAGCTACCCCTATCACTTATATTTCAATAGTGCCTGATATAATAATGAAGATCTGTAGAAGGGTGGCAGTCAAACGCTATTTCGGGATAACTCCCCCGTCCCTTGCTTCTTCCTACTTGGCACACCATCCAGATCCAGGCACGTCACAGTCCCTACGAGGAGACGTGACCAAAGTTCCCAAGGAACCTCCTTCTTGCCATTGCGATGAAATAAAGACACTATATAACCTAGTGAGAACATCTCTATACAATGTTACAAGAACGTACATGTAACTAAAATGTAACGGTCTTTTCAGAATTATTTTATTTTTACCAAAACATTGGGAGGCCTTTGGAATAGTGATTACCCTATAATGCCCGGATTGTGGATTAGGGACAGAAAATCTCCAAACTACGTGGGCGTTTCGGTTTCTTGAAAAGTTTTCCAATATAATTTGGTAAGATTTTGTTCCAGAATTTACTTAAATCGTTATGGAACGCTTTTTTTTGAAAATATGATTTATAAACTAATTTATTTATAATCGGACCTTTATACTAATCTGAAGATGCCCGTTTGACGCGTGCCCGGCTTTCAGCCTTCAAGGGTAAGAATTCAAATTGTGGAGAGAGGGAAGGTGAATATATAGGTATATAATTTTTATTTAAATGGGCAAATTTCATAATTATATGGATGTTTGGAGTCGAGTTTAGACTGAGAAGAGATGAGATGTTGGACGAAGGGGAGGCATTTTTAGATAAGGGTTGATAGAAAAGAGGACTTTGTTTAGAGAGGGACAATAAAAAAATATGTGATTCAAAGTTCCCACTTCTAGACCAAAGAAAGTATGATTTCTGAAGTAAAGCACGTGAGTTTTAAAAAGCCGTGTAGGAACGAAGCAATGTCCATTACCCAATTCGGAATGAACTTTATTTTTTGAAAATATAGGGGATTATTGAAACAACGGTCTTGAAAGGATAACCATTCGAATCGAGGCAAAGTCGGCTCCCTTGGATTGATTAACGATGTGCTTATACTCTTCCTAAATATTGCGGAAACTCTCTTTGAGGATGGAAAGCATGTCCGAAAAGGGGGTGTGGTTTACGAGAGTAATCATAGGGTTGGACATATTTAGAAGTCATAAAGTTTTAATAATTATAATAAAACACATATATTTGTTTAAAACCCGTTCTATTTAATATAATGATCGATCGACTTCGGAAGTACCCTTCCTTCGTCGGGACCATTTTAAAACTAATATAAGATGTAAAATAATGACAGAAATAAATGAATATTTAGATGTTGGAGTAGGAGGCTACCGAAGGGGAAGAGGTAATACGGGTTTTTCAGGAGGAAATTTACATTTACTTGGTTATTCAATAGGTACACTAGAATTCATATTTAGGGATGTCATAAATAGTATTTCACCACAAATCAACAGTTTGAAAAATACTTTAAAACCATACACAATGCCGTCGTTGCTGTTAAAGGTTTTTTTATACGATTGGTCATTGGCATAATGGTCCCTGTATATGCTTTTTTGAAGAGGCGGTAATGTCATTTTTACTTTATTAACCATATAAATATTTATGCTCATTCAATGGAAACTTTTAAATCCAAGCCTCCCGTTGGTATTATGCTTGGTGTAACCTTAAGTAACCAGCTCAGGTGTGCGGGCCGAGGGGTTCCAGTGAAGTCATAGTTAAGTTAACCCCAAGGAAACTGAGCGTACTAAACAGAGTCAATAGATACTGTAATTAATAGTACACAACTGTGAACTCTGTACAAATTGTCAGTGTACCCTAGGGCGTAGCAAAGTAGCTAATTCTCGAAATAATGAACCATCGACTGCGAAAATCTAAAATCCGTTAACGCAACGAACGAATTGCAATAATTGACATACAGATCACAGACGGGAATACTGTATCTGTTTTACCAGTAATTTTTTTAAAGCCGCCATTTTGAAATAGTATTCTAACGGTCATTCTTCCCAACTTTTTGAATGATCAATTTGAGTCTCCGATCAGCCAAGTGTTTTGTTAAGTATTGGCTCTGCTTGCCTATTTCCAAGCATATTTTATCGTAAATTGTCTATGGAGGTGCCCGCCTACTATAAAATAGTGTCCGCCCACTTTCATACACGATAAAATAGTAGCCGCCAACTTTTAAGACAATAATGTGACATTAAAGCAAAAACTTTCTATGTAAAATTAACAAAGAATAGTATATAAATATATATTTTAAAAGTAATTTTAATTTAATTTAAAAAATATATATATAATTTAATTAATTTTACAAGCCTGTGGGTTAAAAATATGTTGAAAATAAAGTGTTAACTTGACTTTTGCTAATGCCGCGAAAGCACCTTGTTGGTTTCGTACATTTGACATTTGACGTTTCTCTCCGTGAAAAAACAAAAAAAACATAGTTTATACATATTAGAGTAATTAAAATAAGTTAAGTTCTCTTCAGTTTTATGTAAAACATACAAAAAACATGTTTTGACATTCGAAAACGGAAATAAATCATTGTCATTCAATGGGTCGATCTGCTGTCGAATGACAAGTTATTTTTACAGTACGTCTCTGGAACGCCCTGCAAAATATTATGTATGTTTTATGTTGCGTAACTAACCGTTTCGTTAACGGACCGTTATCTATCCGTTTTTTGTCTCGAATAATTGCCATTAGCTCGTCATGACTTTCACTGCTCGATGAGGAATCCATCTCACAAATGCGAATTACATATTATCTTTCAATTAAAGTAGTGCACGGTTTCAAATAAGCATTCATCCGGCAACAACTGACAGCTTTCAAACGTAGGGTAATTTGACGAAGTTTATAAAACGGCAAAATCGGGCGGTAATCCAAATATTAGTTAAAAATGTATCAAGCATTGCGAACGGATGGTTATAAAACCATTCCTTAGAGGTCTGCAACTGTTGTCTGTTGTTATCTATTGTTAATCAATACATTATAATATTTTAACACAAATGTTTGTCGATCATAAATACCTCACACACTGTTCACCATTATGTCAGTTAAAGTTTTTCGTGATTCAGGCATGTTTAGTCACATTTTATGGATAATTTTAAACTCTATTGCATTCTTTAGTGTTTTCTCAAGGTGGCTGCCGATAGGAAACACGATCAGAAAACAAGTTTGGTGAATGGGCTTGTAGTTTAGGAACTTCGGAGTCACGCTGGCAAGAACTGGGTCTTTGGAGGCTCCATTCACGAACTTTCAAAATTATTATCATAATCAAGGCAAGCTTAGAGGATGAATAGAATTCACCTAGGGACCCAACGACTACAGTCATATTTTTAGTTAAGTTAATCCTATTTTTCAAATATGTCATTGTGGAACATGCCTATGTTCCTTGTCAGCTTTATAAAATTTAAACGTAAATTCAATTTTTAAAAACCTCATTTTAATATTTGATCATTGTAGAAAATAATATTAACATAACCTAAATGAAACATGAAAACGGAAAAAAACGACAGAAAATAAAAAAGATTTCAGTCGCATCTGGGACTCGAACCCAGGACCTCGGCCTATCCGGGGCAACCGCTTAACCAACTAAGCTAATGGGACCAGTTCAATTTATGTCATCTGACGGCCTCCATGGTCGAAGGGTAAGGCTCTCGACTACGAATCCGAAGGTCGCGGGTTCAAATCCCGGCGTGCACAAGTAATTTTTTATTTAATTAATTTGTGTTGTTTCACAATTAATTCATTTAAAAATAATATATAGCATATTTGCGCACGTTCCAGAGTGGAAGATACTCTCAGTATCGCCCTGGTGAAAGACCACCATTCAGAATTGAAACGTTGCTTGAAATGGCTTTTAGACGTGTTTGGTGACCAGAACTGAATAGCCAGGTATTTCCCCTTTTCACCACCTTCCTCTCCCCCTTCTCCATCCCCTCCCCAATACCTTCAACCTCACAACATTCCCCAATTGGGAATGCCATAGTCTCACTGGCTCCAGAAGGTTGAGAGCAGTTTGGGACTCTTGTGTGGTATTCATATAAAAAAAAAAAAATCTTCATCGGTATCATAACTCAAATTCAAGATTTGTCAATATTATTCTCGAAGGGAGAGAGATAGGAAAGGAGATGGGGAAAAGGAAGGTTGCGAAGTACCTGCCTATTCAGACCAAATATGACTAAAGCCATTTCAAGTAACGTTCCGACTCTAAATTGAGGACTTTTACCAGGCCGATACTGAGAGTACCTATCACTCGAGAATGCCGTGATGTTAGCCAACCTCAGAGCGGAGGGGGTGAGTTGAAGTTAAAAAACTGGAGGTCAGCATTTAAAAGGTCTTCCACACTAATGGTTTTTGTAATTGCTGGGCGGCCCGGCCGAACTTTGTTTTGCTGCTAAACAGTAGGTTTCACCAGTGGTCATATGGACATAACTGGGAGCGTACGTCTAATGGCTCGCTCCTAGTGCAATCATATGAACGTCGGCGAGAGCGCACGCACCTTGCACGAACCTCTGTGTTCAACACAAAAACGAAAACTTCGCACTGACACTTGACAGTTACAATGACTATTATTGATATTAATACTTCAAGAAGAAGAATACCCGTTTTAGGTGTCATTTGCTTAATTGGGGGTTATAAATCACATATGACAACATACGATTTTATATTAATTTTTCCAAACAAAAACCTTTGTTTAAATAATACGGGTATATTATTGGAAAACATATTTCCACTTTTCGAATTATGTGACGGATTTGTTCCAAGGCGAATTTCTTTAGCGAATTACCAGAAGAAATTCAAGTATTTATTTATTTATTAAGAAAATAATTTTAAAATTAAATTAATTGTACGAAAAACTGTAATTAAAATATATATGTACCTAATGATTATTAAAGAGATTTCCAAAGTGACATTTCAAATTCAAAGACACCTTCGCTTAGCGGACTTACCAGGAGTACTGCCATTATTTGCTACGTCAAAAACTAGATACTCGATTGATATATTTTTGTCGTCGGCCACACTGCTGGCCCGATCGATGGCTGCGGCTATGTGGTTGATTTTGACCGGATATACTAGGTCTAGTAATGGCCCAGCGTTCCGTTCTCTCTTCCTGTGGGCACATCTTCCAGGCTAGGAATTTGCCGCTACACAACTCGGTTTGCCCATTAATGGCAAAACCACTGGGAAAACCGCTCGTGTGGAAGACTTATAGGGAGCTGTGTATACTTATCATCAATATGAGACTATTAAATGAATCTCCCAATATAAAATTATACTGAATAGGAATTGTACACTCCACCCCAATGTTGTTTTTCAACTAAATTTGTCTACGAATAAAGCTTTGGATACAATTAACCCCTGCTTTTAATTATATCAATTACTAGAAGATTTACCGTAAGTAAGTATCACTGCTATTCCAGAGAGACAATGTGAGGGGAAGGGATGGGCAGTGGGTCCGACGCGCAAACTCAGAATATGGTCTTTCCACTTTGAACGCCTGGCGAGACGACACGGGTCTTGATTACAACGGAGAGAGAAAAACGGGTTAACCACGAAGGGGCAAAACAGCGCATGGGTCTCTACCTACCTATCTGTAAATTACTGTTTTTCAGAGCCTTTAAATCAGTTGTCCTAAATTGTCACAGCGTCGCGTCTCGTCGCCACCGTTGTAACGTAGGCGAAGTTGCGTGAACGTGATTGAAACATCGATATATAGCAAAGCGATGCGTTAGTAGACGATTATTGTCTCTTTTGTCCCGCAGTACAGGCCGTTCTTGTATAGCACAGATACAAATTTCTACTTCAGCCATGTTGAAAAATAGCAAACACCGTCGCGTTCACTACATGTGAAAATATAAAATCAACTGATCGCGTCGCTGAAGTCTCGAGCTACACAGCGCCATTAATCGCTTGTTATTTATCACGTAGGACCCTTCCAAGATATTCCACCGATTTGAAATTTTTGCGCCTCATAGCATTGCGTCGTCGTCGCATGTTCCTTGGCTCACCAAAGACGGAGCGTCACGATCTGTCTTTGGTGGGCGAAGTCGAACGGTGTTTGCTATTTTTCAACATGATTGAAGTAGACAAATCTTCGTGGGCCAAGTTAATGGAGCTTTACTCAATGTTACGAAAATATTAAAGGAAACGACAAAACTTAAAAATATATGACATATTATATACTTCCTAAACGAGATATTAATAAACGGACGCACATGATGGAGCTTATAATAATGCTCACGAAAAAATGTTTCCACTTCTTTGAGATATACATTCATGTAAAATTTTGTATTTTAAAAATAATAAAAAAAACCTTACGTCCGTTCATGATCAATGGCGGCGACTGGAGTAGCGGGAGCGGGCAGTGCATGGGCACATAGGACATCGTTGTCACCTCGCATCTCTTCGCTTTAAAACGCGCCACAATCGCGTTCCCGCGACATCGCCTACGCAAGATGCATGGTTATTCATACACTGATTACCAGTGCAAACAGAACCAGTTCGTTCCCCTTTTCGGCCGTTTACACAGATTATTTAGAAAATTTGTAGCTTTTTTTACGAAGCTCCACTGATTTACTTAAATCATGTCGATGAAATTAATAATACATTAACGGTATTTTAACAATTAATATTACAGTCCTCCCGTCATCCGTTTTATTTCCGGTGAGTATTCTTCTGAAAATGATGAAAAAACGAATATGTGAACATCGTACTGCAGAAAACTTGAATTAGAATAATACGTGTCTCTCTAATAAGTATACTTATATTATGCCTTTATAACAAATGCTAATTATGTATTGTGAATGTTAATAATGCATTATGAATGTTAATTATGTATTTTAAAAATTATGTTTTGTAAAACATTATTTCCCAAACACTACTGTAGCTTTTAAATATTATGTTTTGTAAAACATTATTTCCCAAACACTGTACTATACCTTTTAAATATTATGTTTTGTAAAACATTATTTCCCAAACACCGTACTGTAGCTTTTAAATATTATGTTTTGTAAAACATTATTTCCCAAACACTGTACTGTAGCTTTTAAATATTATGTTTTGTAAAACATTATTTCCCAAACACTGTACTGTAGCTTTTAAATATTATGATCCTACAATGAGTTTCTTAATTTTTGGGAATACAAAATTCAAATCAAGTATCATTATTGCAATAATGGTCCACGGTTCGGGCAAGGAAAATAGGACGTGAGGGGGTGAAGGGTTGGCGACATCATTTGCCTCAGAGTTCTAGACCACACAGCAAATTTTGGAATAGATGGCGTTCAATTGAATAGGCACGTTAATATCGGTGAGGAGTGAGAGAGGAAAATGTCTCTAGGGTGAATTTATTTTCTTCTGTGTTCTTACAGTATGAGAAAACTGATATCTTTGACGGATATAATATAATTTGTACCTACGATATAAGAGGAAAAAAGGTTGAGTGGCCAGGGCAGGGGTATCGCGTTTATTTTATGTCCTAAAGATTTATAATGAAAAAAACTGGTTTAGACAGGTCAGAGTATAGGTTTGGGTAGAGAACAGGAATAGTACATATTAATATAGCGGATCATGCACGACCTTTGTTATCAATCGTGGAAAGATACCGGTTATGAGACGTAAACTCCCTTAGAGTCGTTCAATTTCTTAGGCACTGTATATAAATTGATTTGATAGCTATTCGAAGCTGGAATACATAATTTAAAAAAAACAGGTGTTTAGCTTCTAAAACGTGTAAAAAAAAAACATTCATAAATGTTCATGTGTGTTTAAATGTTTAATATTCTGGATAATTTATCACGTTAACTGCAAAATTATGTAAATATTTCAAATGAAAAAAAAAAATTCTTATGCACGCAACTACGCGTAATAAAGGTTAAAATTTATAAGAAATCGAAGCACAGATCTAATTAGTTCTTATTCGTTCACTGCGGCCTTACCTTGATTATTCATCAACTAACAGGTCTAAATTACAAGGCGCAATGCCAGCAAAGTTTATTTCAGCAAAATGGAAACTTATTTTGAAAATTAACACTTTTGACTTCGAAATTTGCTATAATCACTGGTGTTTTGATTTCAAATGTATGCGCCCTGCACGTGGGGAGAATTTATGAGCCAGCATGCGGCACTGTGCAATTAAATTATTATTCGGGTTGCCACACAAAGGGGCGAGTTAATGGACGAAGTTTTGAGCTAAAACTCGGCATTCGGGGACTAATTAGCTCCACTGCGAGTATTTGTTGAAATAGTCGATTATATTCGTTATTAAATCAAATTTTGTTTGCTTTCCTACTCCTAAGTGACTTATAGTTGGGCGATCATTAACATTGCGGAGGGCAAAATGTACTAGGAAGATTATTTAAGCTTTCTGAGACAATGTGTTTAATATTTTGTCACACAATGTGAACCACGAAAATGCAAGCTCTTTTTGAAAGAACCCTTTCATTTAGAAAAAATGCCATAATTTCTAATGAATCAGTATCTAGGGTATTTTCACGAACTACGGATACCGTTATAAATGTGTGGAGCATTTAGTTATTTATTTTAACGGTTATATTTCTGATTCTATAATCTAGCTTAAAATATTTATTTTTATAAACAATAATTATTAGCCTGAAACACTCATCCAAATTGAAAAAACCTTTCGATAAAAGATAAATGTCGCCGACAGGACTCGAACCTGCACCCTTCTGATTGCCGGTCAGATGCTCTAACGTTGAGCTATGTCGGCTTATCGCAAACCCGCCAAGTTAATCAATATATACTAGTGTTTCATTCAATAATGACTGTTTTTTTAATTAACTTGGCGGGTTTATAATTTATTTTCATCACGAGCTATAGAGCTTTGAAATACTCATGACACTGACGAAAAGTTGACGTGGCCTTTTGTTAATATCTAACAAAAGATTCCGTAAAAAGAGTACCAAAGTCAGAGGCAAAGTCGTGTATTAAAGTTAGTCGGATATAAAAGTTTCGAGATGTTTTGCAATACTCATTTTTCGCGCTCCATTAAACAATGAAATATCATCCGTGTTATTTGTTCTCAACAAAGAATTGGGGGGGAGTGAAGCGACCCCTCCGAACTTCGTGAGCGACAAAAAAGGGAGTTTAGTTCGTTTGTCGGCTGGTAATGGAAAGTAATGTAGACGTTAGAGGACCGGATCGGAGCCCTTGGGATTGTGCAAATGGAAGAGCAATTTCCTTATACACTCTGCACATTTCCGGAAGGCAAATCGAAAACTGTTTATAGAAAATAATTTCACTCGTACGGAGACGGTCGTTCCACTCAAAAGAAATGCGACTATGAATTGTGTAATGTTTTTTTTTTGATATATGAGAGATTTCTTCGTTTTTGAATACCATTTATTTTTTATTTATTACATATATAAATGGACATTTGTTATCGGTTGAAGTATTGCCTATCTCACTAGGTGTGAAACGCCTGTGTTGAGATGGCAATTTACAGAGGTGGTTGTTC
Organism: Halesus radiatus; assembly: GCA_022606495.2. Lineage (NCBI taxonomy): Eukaryota > Metazoa > Arthropoda > Insecta > Trichoptera > Limnephilidae > Halesus > Halesus radiatus. The sequence continues at coordinate 85,455 of JAHDVE020010195.1, forward strand.
AGCTAGGATATTTAGATGACAAATAGATATAGCTTTCAAGTTAATAATTTTTTTTAAAGTATTCTAATTTAAAGGTATAAAAGAATTTAAAGCTGACAGGTTTATTGGAGGTGATCAATGATCTTACTTTTAAAGGAACTTTTGTTTTGCGTATTTGTCCGCTAGAATATTTTGATGTGCTGGTGGCCACTGGGGACGTCTGCACCTGCGCATTACGAACTGCACATGGGCTAACGAACACATACCGTTAGCACAGCCATCTTCGTCAGTTGGCGTCATTAGACGCTGGTATTGCTAAAACCAAGAAGACGGATAACGATAGATTGATTGAATTGGTCAGCGAATTTAGGCTAAATAAAATAAAAATATATATGGGAATAGGATTATAAAATCCTCAAACATGTTGTGGCGGATGCTAACGCACAGTTGATAGCCATACTCGCGTCTGTGGTGTGCCTGTACTGTACTGTTCTGCTCTGCGCGGTGCTGGTAGATGTGAATATATATTTATTCGAAGATGTGAGTAAAGTTCTCACTAATATAGTATAAAGATTATGGACATGGTTTTGTGTATTCGATTGGACGAAGAAGAAAAATAACAGAAAACGATACATATAAAACAGTTAAAAGAAATCGGCTTCTTCTAACTATCTATTATATAAAAATAGAATGTCCCGGGCGGGCGGTGTGTGTTTGTTTTGTATCCATATCTACAGTTTTATTCGTTCATTTTTAAACGTTTAAATAACATAGTCAGTATCTTATGGAATAATCAGATGGGGGAATTTATAATACTTTCATTAAATCACTTGAAACGTCTAAAAAATTAATACTAAAAATAATGTTACATAAAGAAAGTATCTTCCCCTCCATACAATTATTCCATGAGGCTGAACTGTTTTAGGTGTAAAAAAAAATTATTGTCAACGGTGCCTAAAACATATATTTTACAGAAAAAAACTGTTCCCAAAAAACGTAAATTGCTTTCGTAACAGAATAAATAACGTACTTGAAGTACCTTTGTGTAAAACTATGTTAGACATGCCTTTTCATTGCTCCTAAAATGTATAATTTAGTAATTTAGTATACAGAATGTAAATGTCAAAAAATATCGTTTTTAAACACATACGAACATGTTCTAAAAAACTGGATAAAAACCTTTTCCTACTATAGTTGTATATTTTCCCCATTTTCTTTATCTCTTTTTTAGTTAACTTATCTTCAACATCCATGTATTTATATAAATACGGTTTTTTCTCACAACAAAATTAAAAGAATATATAAACAAGCAAAGTTTTTATATCTCATTTTATCTGATTTTATTTTACAATCTTATAAGTATTATACAGACATTATTTTTAAGTAAAAACTGGCTTAATATATAAACTTGTGATTATATAGACATATACGTATGCATATGAGTAAATACATTTAAACAAATATAAATTATTATATACAAAACAAACTCAATTTTTTTACTGCCACTAACTATTACACAGGTATACCCACGCACTGGCCTTGACTACGTGGGATTTTTTGCTATATGTACACTATACGTACATTTTTATACATGTATTCGAATATGTATTGTATATAAATGTATCTAAAAAAATATATTTATTACTTTTTTTTTGTACCTATGTTTATATAAATGTAATTCCTATCTTGATGAAATTTTGCGCACTTGACCTACAAAACAAGAGGAAGGTTACAGTCTACATGCGATTTCCAAAAATCACTCTTATCCCACCCTTAAAGCCGATAAATGAAGAGAAAATTACTGGGTAAGGGTAGGGAGTAGGGTTATGAGTAGGGGTAGGGTTAGGGATTATAAAACTTTACTCCAAACTATTAATAACCCTGGGCCAACACCGGGTATTTAATAAAAAAAATATTATTCACAAAACTTGAGCCTTTAAATTTTGTACTTGTTACACTATTTTACTTTCCCCAGTTTTACTTTTACTTATCTATTTTACATTACTTTCATGCCCTACTCTTGCCCTCTGCAATAACATGATGTATAATTATTTTTAGAGATGTCTACAAAAAAAAAATAATGAAAGTATGGTAAACATGTTAAGTATCCGTATTCAGAATATCTATGTACATATTTCAAACTTCCCTCGAAAACTTAGGCACTTAAAAAATATATGTAATTTTTTAAGATAATCTCTATTCAGATATCTGGTTGAAAAAGTAATTACTTTTATAAAATTCCCTCAATAGAAAAAAATTCCAAAGTATGCTCTGAAAAATATAAATAACACTTGTAGTTCTGTTATTTAACATGTTATACGTATGAAAAAATTCACAGCGTTTCTTTAAATGCTACTTAAGTCATTAGTCTTGAGATTTTTGCTCTATTCCTAAATATCGTGCTTTATTAAATATTTTTAGACGATTGCTTGCGTCCCGAGCTTTATTTATACTAGCGCACTCCCTATTGCTTACGTTAATACGTATCTCCTTTTCAAACAATGTTTAGTTTCCGTTCGGAGGGTAATGCTGGGTCTTCAGCACACCGCATGGTCGGATAGATGTTCTAGCACAATGCATAGTTGGATAGATGTTCTAGCACACCGCATGGTTTGATAGACGTTCTAGCATACCGCATGGTTAGATAGATGTTCTAGCAAACCGTGTTATCACAAAAATAGGTGTGATGCTAATTAATAAGATCTCTAAAGGTGTAGGTTTTAAAAAATAACAAAAGAATTATGCATTTTAAAATCATAAGAATATTTCCGATCGGCCGTTGACTTGACCAATGCGTAAGGAACCCGCCCAGGCATCTTCGGTTCAGTTCCCCGGCTGGCATTGCACAATCAACATCTTAGGCTTTTAATTGAGAGGCTGTAATGCAAAACTGCCTATTTCCAAAATTCGAACTTTTTAGTACAGCCAAAAAAAGGTACCGTCACTCGCTAGCGTAATAATACAAACATGTTTTTTCAATGAAAAAAATATCTGGAATCATTGCTGTGATTTATTAACTTCGCATTGGATAAATAGTATTTCAAATTCACCATTTTAATTATTATATTTTGCACACATGAGTATTTCCATTATATTCTTGTATCTGTCTTTATAATATTAAAAAAATTACAAGTACGGAGATGACTTTATTAGGTCCTCTTCCTGATTCAGTTTCCAGCCAGGAAAGCAACAAAAAAATGCTTTCCTTGACTGTTTCAAATATGGCGACTGTTAAATACATCTGTCAATCGCAGAAAAAAAATTGTCGCATATTTCTATTAAAAAATAGTATTTTTTTTGCTGGAAATAGTACGTTTTGTAAAAAAGGTGTTATTTAATAAGAAAAAATTAAAAAGGTTTTTGTCATTTTATCGTAAAAATAATATCAGTAGATTCCTAAGCATCGAATTACCCCGACTGCATATCTAATTCAATTTCACCCGTCTTGGAAATAGGCAATTTTGAATTACAGCCCCGCAATTGTTGTAGTAGAAGATTTTCAAATATTGTCACATTACTCGTAACCCGGAAATGTTTGTCTTTCCTTTAAAAAACATTTAAACAAACATTGTTTAATTGGTAATGATAAATCTTGTATACGTGGAATCGATCTCTTGTACAATAAAAAAAGGAATTCTCTTTCTACATTATCGTTAAAGAACAGTTTTTCTTTGTGAGTCTACTTTTTAGAAATTTGGAATTTTTCAATCTCAAGTTTATTTGAAGTATACAAAATCATTTTTTCGAATACCTCGCATACTTTTAACAATATTATTCGATTTTCTGAACGCAAATTGGAAATTCTTCTTCCGTTTGAATTCTTCTGTAAAAAGCGAATTTATTTTAATAAAGATTGAATTTAAATTGAGTCCCTCGGTTTCTTTTTTATCGTTGAGGTTACCTTCAACTCAGCGGAATTGCATTCTTTATTACGAGCCACGAGTAGCGGAGTTTTCAACTACGACGTCTTCCTTCAATCGTCTCCAGGATTATCAAGTGCTCTGGTTTTGTGGCCATGACTTATGACAATATGTGCTTTCGCCAATATATTTTCTATATATTGGAATAACTCATAAAAGCTTAAAAATCTCATCGTAATATTTAATAATTGCAGATGACATTAACAAATTTCAAATGAAACATGAAACAGAAAAAGACATCGCATCAGCTATTTCAAGTATGGTCGAGGGGTAAGGCTCTCGACTACGAATCCGAAGGTTGCGGGTTCAAATCCCGGCGTGCGCAAGTAAATTTTATTTAATTAATTTGTGCTGTTCCACAATTAATTCATTAAAAATAATATGAAGTATATATGCGCACGTCCCAGAGTGGAAGATACTCTCAGTATCGCCCTGGTGAAATACCACCATTCAGAATTGAAACGTTGCTTGAAATGGCTTTTCGCCGTGTTTGGTGACCAGATCTGAATAGTCAGGTATTTCCCCACCTTCCTATTCACTTTCTTCTTCCCCTCCTCGATACCTTCAGCCTCACAACATTCCCCAATTGGAGATGCCATAGTCTCACTGGCTCCAGACGGTTGGGAGCAGTTGGGACTCTTGTGGGGTATTCATTTAAAAAAAATGTATATCTGTCGCATCTGTGAAAATAAAGATGCCCTATAAAGAAATTGGATAGCCATATTCGAGACATCCAGGTTGTAAATATATACGTGTAGAACTTTGCAATCATACAAAAAGATAGGAAGTAATTGAGGATAATACTGCTAAGCCTTAAATTTGAATTACGATATCGATAAAAATGATGTAAAATAAACAGCTAAACAAATCATCCAATTATTATTATTATTATTAACGGGTTTTAAATAAATTTATACGCATTATTTGTCATCACCGCCGACGTAAATAATTGTTTCCTTTGTTTTGAAGAGTGTTAATCACTACGCACTTTTGTTATTTCATAGTGGTCATTCACTAGCGTTCTTAAAACTAACTTAAATTACAGAAATAATTAAACATTATTAGGTGAGGGTAGTGCAGGGGTGATTTGGAGGGGGGTGCGTGGTGGCAGCAGTCAAAATAATCAGGAAACATGGTTAACAAACGTGATTTACAGGGTGATAATGTTTTGTTTACGAAATTAAATTTAGATTTTTTTATTTATTTTTTTATTTCTAAAGTTTCAAAGGCTCACAATTTGTAAATATGTATTAATATTTGAATGTTTAAATAAGTTAGTTTTAAGAACGCTAGTGTATGACACGGATGTGTCGAAACCGGTAGCGCAGTAATAAAATTAAGTAACATAAGTACATTGTGATTAAAACTCTTCAAACAGAATGTCTAGAAATGGTTACATAGTTAATATCCAAGAAATACAAAAAAAAAATGTTGTTTCGTGTTGTTCAGTTGACACGACGTGTTATTTCATTAATCTACGCGTATTAAGAACTAGTCTAAATTGTACAACTTTTTTTGTGCAATTAAATTATTTTAATACAATAAATTTTCATTGTGAAAAAAAACGATTATTGATTCATTGGTACTTGGTCTGCTCTCACGGAGACAACTAGAAATAATGATCTGCGAATCAAAAAAAAAAAAATAATAATAATAATTTAAAAAAAAGCAAAAACGAACGGAATGTAAGTCACTTTTTGCTCAAAATTTCGAATCTACGCCATAGGGTCGGAGATATGAACAGTCAAACCTCGACCCTAACCGTGAAATTAGTTATAAAATAAGATTTTTTTTCGAATCCGATTTAAAAAAAAAAATAAAACAAAAAAAATTGCCACGTGGTCGTAGGAACAGTCAAACCTCGACCACAACCGTGAAATTAGTCTATAAAATAAGACTTTTTTTTTCAAATCCGATTTAATTTTTTTTTATCCTATTGTCGGAAGCTGGCGCTGATCAAAGTTAGTGTGCAATTTAATTATGTATGAGGGCATTTGTTGCAAAGTCTTGAATATGAAATTTCTTGTGGGCGGCTTTTTAATTTTGGAAGGGAAGGAACCCCAATATTGCTGTCGGCCACACGCCCCATTGATGTCTAGGTAGGTTGAGGAAGTGCGCACAGTTTCACAATAATTTGACGCAATTTCGTGAAACACGGAATTGAAAAAAGGGTGTTTCATACATTAGAAGAAGATTAATTGAAAACCAAGATACGAATAATACAGCATTAAAAAACCGTGTAATCACATTAAAATCACTGCCTATTGGAAAAGCTAGAAAATAAATTTGTTCCGTATAATTCAACCGGACAAATCAACCGGAACAACAGCCGTCCATAGTCATCTTACCTGAGATAATCCAACGAGCAATACGCAACATGGCAGGAGGTAAATCTGCAGGTCACGGTGGACTTGTCATAGAACACGTAAAACATGCAGGGGGGTACGTAACAACTCTGCTGGCCTCTCTCTTCACCGCTATGATCGGACTCGGACACATTCCGACAGAAATGTCTAAAACCATAATAATACCGATCCCCAAAAGCCGTCAATTAAACCTGACATCATCCGTTAATTACAGGCCCATATCTCTTGCCACAATAACTGCAAGAATCTTTGTAAAAGTCATCTTACACTTAACCGAAGACAAGCTCAATACAGAGGACTCCCAAATGGGCTTCAAAGCTGAATGCTCTACTGATACAGCCATATATAGTATGAAACAAACAATTGAATATTATAAAGCCAGAAAAACAACGGTATACGCATGCTTCCTAGACTTGAGCAAAGCTTTTGACAGGGTTAGTCATAATAAGTTGTGGGAAAAACTGACCGAACGACAAGTACCACCCCAAATTGTTAATATATTAAGTACATGGTACAACCAACAGGAAAACTTTATCAGATGGAATGACAGCCTATCAGAAGCAGCTCAATTAAAGTGCGGCGTTAGACAAGGAGGCTCAATGTCCCCAGTGCTGTTCAATGTATACATGGATGAACTTAGCAAAACTCTGAAGGAAACAAGAATCGGATGCCACATTGCTGGGGTATGTATGAACAATATCAGCTATGCAGATGACATGGTCATACTTGCCCCATTGGTAAGAGCTATGAGAAAACTTCTAGACATATGTGAATCGTACGTTATTAGTCACGGGCTAATGTATAATGCAAAAAAATCATCACTGCTGATTTTCAAAGCAAATACGGGTCCTGCTGTCATTCCGCCCATACGTCTCGGCGGAGCCAATCTTGAAATCTGCAGCGAAATCAAATGCTTGGGGCATGTCATCACTGATGACCTAAATGATAAAAATGACATAGAACGCCAAAGAAGAGCGCTGTGCGTACGCGCCAACATGCTCGCCAGAAGATTTAATAGGTGCAGTTCTCCGGTAAAAAAGCAACTATTCCAGACATACTGCATGAGCATTTACACTAGCGAACTATGGACTAGATACACACAAGGCGTCATGGACACACTCCGAGTGCAATATAACCATGCTTACAGGGCGCTGTTCGGCCTCCCTTGGAGATGCAGCGCCTCGCAGATGTTCGCAGAGGGAAGGGTGCATGGGTTCGCTGCTTTGATGCGCCACAGAATAGCCGGGACGAGTCGGCGCTACCGGAGATCGGAAAACACTCTTGTCCAGGCCGTCGCCCAGTGGCATGGCGCGCCCCTACATCGGAGATCGAGAATTTCCCTCAGGCCACTGTAGCATAAGTGTTAAATATGTTATTTTAATTTAATTTAATTTTTATTTATGTTTTAATATATTTCTACAGCGTGTAATTTTTTATTCTTAAAATGTATTCTTTTATATGGCAGACAGAGTATTGCACTCACCGCTTTGTTCTGCTGAAATAAAACATTATTATTATTATTATTAAGTAAAAGTCGATTATTTCATTTTAGAAGCTGCTCGAAGAAACGTCTGGAAGCGAGGACGTCTTCTTGGGAGAGGACTTGACTATGTTGAGGGCCCAGTAAATGGAAAAATCATAAACGGCAAGAAAATTTTTCATCAAATTTATCTGCACAAAAAGAGAAGCACCTCAATCATTTCTCATAAAAATACGAAATTAAACTTTTTATATGTTTTCTTATATACAAGACACATAATACATTTGACATCATATGAATGGGATTTTTCAACAAAATTATTAAAACGAATTTGTTTATTCTTTCTTGGAAAACTTCCTTACATATTATAAAAGAAATATCTTCTGTATCTTTTAAGAACTGAAAATTATTATTGTGTTGCTACCCTGGCTATGATGTTTTCATTTTCAAGGCTTTTAAAATCACATCTAAACCAGTTTTAAAATAAATAAATTACCCACTTGAGTGTATGTGAATCGTTGTAGATTACCAAATAACACTC